>JAPVLO010001532.1:0-76599 GCA_027257055.1 Cephalopachus bancanus | reverse complement strand
AACAGAACACATAAAATGAATTTATGTATGTATTAAAATGTGAATATAGGAACTTAACCCTGTATTTTCCCTAGGAGCAGTGGTTCAGTATTCCCTAATTTAGTTTTCACAGTAACTTTGTAAGAATTGTCTGCGTGTGTGAATGAGGAAATTGTTTATAACATCTGATTCCTTCAGTTGAGTAAAATAAAATTCTGAACACACACTAATTTTTAGAAAATCATGTACTTAAGCCCGACTTGGTGGCTCAGCCTGTAATCCCGCGCCTTGGGAGGCTGAGATGAGTGGATTGCTGACCCCGGGGGTTTCAAGACCTGCCTGGGCAACTTGGTGGACCTCATTACAAAAAATCAAAAAATTAGCTGGGTGTGGTAGGCACCCCAGAAATTCCCAGCTATTGGAAGGCTGATGCGGAAGGATGCCAGAGCCTAGAGGGGGAGGCTCGGTGGGGGAGTGGCCACTGCACTCCAGTCTGGGCGAAAGAGTGAGACTCCAACTCAAAACAAACAAACAAAAAATCATGTACTTAGATAATACTCTTTGTTGACAATTTTGTGTATTGTGTAATATATCAAGTTATTTTGAAATCATATCATATTTGGGGTGCAATCTAAGTGTGTAGTTCAGTGGTGTTAAGTATATTCACATTGTGCAAGTTTTGTGGGGTTTTTTTTTGTTTTTTGTTTTGAGTTGGCGTCTCACTCGGTTCCCCAGATGGGTGCAGCGGCGCCCCCGGCCCCCGCACCCTCCCCTGTGGGCTTGGCGATCTTCCCCCTCACCCTTCCCAAGTACCCGGAATTACAGGCATGCGCTACCACCCCCGGTATTTTTTGATTTACTGTAGAGATAGGTCTTGCTGCCCAGGAGGTCTCGAAACCGCGGGTCAGGCAGTCCCCTCACCTCAGCCTCCCCAAAGGCACGGGATTACAGGCTGAGCCACCGAGCCCAGCTAGTTTTGTGGTTTTATTAAATAAAATTATGGATTGAGGAGCTTGTTGCTGAATTTAATAAAAGTATTAGGAATTAAATATAATTGTATTTATTTGTCTAACCTTAATTTTTATAAGCTTTATAATGCAGTTTAAATATTTTTGGTAATTGCATTGTAAGGTAGTGAGTGCTATTTAAGAACTGACATATATTTAGTTGAAGTGACTTTATACTCAATCCTTCTGCCTTCTGTTTTAGTGCTTTTTTAGGACCAAAGGATATATTTCCTTTCTCAGAAAATAAGGAAAAGTATGGCAAACCAAATAAACGAAAAGGTTTTAATGAAGGTTTATGGGAGATCGATAACAATCCAAAAGTGAAATTTTCAAGTCAACAGGTGAGTCATATTATGTAAAATTTAATATTATTTATTTAACCCTGGGGAATAATCACTATCCTAGCTGTAGGAAAAAATTTATATTAATTTAAGAGCCTTGTGAATTTCAGATTAAATTTTGTTCTGTTTGTGAGGTTGATCCTTGACCTTTTATTTGTAGATGAATTGATTAAATTCTTTCTTGAATGATTAAAGAGATCTCAGAAGATTGGGAAATAATTATTGAATGTCTCCTGATCCAGAGTTTATTTAATACATCATCAAATTTAATACCACCTGCATGTATGGTTCTCCTAAACTGTGCGTTTGTAACTTACAAGGCGTTTACTTAAGTTTTCTTGTTCTCTTTTATTTTGAGATCTATAAATAAGTATTAGAATATGAACCTCATATTAATTAAATTACATAGTGACGAATGTACTTATGGCACTATGCAACTTACTGATATCAGAAGAGGAGTCCCATTTTTTCCATGTGTCCAGAACTTTTCATTTATATGTGATACTAAATTTTTATGAAGTGGCTTGCCTTTACCCAGTTTGTATCATTTTTATCAAACAACAGAAAATACTGATTATCTTACTTTGTTTGTTTTTAAAAAAGGATTTATTGAGAGGACAGAAAAGCCCCACAGTGGAGGGGACCCCCAAAGGGGGTTGCCTGGTATTTTTTTTTAAATTTTTTTTTATTTATTTTAAAGATGGGGAGTCAATTCAGGATTAGGTAGATAAGTAGTTATTGTACAGGTAAACTTTGGGTTTCCCTTTGGTCCCTACTTTGCCTTGTTTGAGATCAGGTAGCCTTATTAACATTATGTACCCCCCTCCCAGCAGTTAAAAATATGGAAGGCTCCAGGAACTGGCGTGTAGTCCTTGCGCAGGGACCATGCTAATCTTCTCTGTATCGTCGCAGTTTTAGCATATGTGCTGCCAAACGGAAGTGACCTCCTGGTTCGCTATTGATGTTAGTTAGAAAAATGTTTCCATGTTGTCAGTTGAACTCTATGTACATATTCTTATATGGATATTTTAGATCTGCTTATGATTTAAAATAAACCAGGTTTTATGATGGACCTGTGAGAGGAGATCCTTATGAAAATGTTTCTGGGACAGTTTCTCATTCATCAATAAAAGCTCTCTTGCTAAGACTTGAGGTGCATGGGAGGAGCATGAGTAACCCTAAAGAAGGTGGTAGCACATTTTGCAGCTTTCTCGTCTTACACCTGTAAGGTTTTTTAGTTCTTCACATGTCGTGCTTTTTCTCACCTTGGAGAACTTTTCAGATGCTTTTCTTTTTTTTTTTTTGAGTTGGAGTCTCACTCTGTTGCCCAGACTGGAGTGCAGTGGCATGCTCCCAGCCACCGCAGCCTCGACCTGCTGGGCTCCGGCGATCCTTCCGCATCAGCCTTCCAAGTAGCTGTAATTACTGGCGCGTGCTACCACACCCAGCTAATTTTTTGATTTATTGTAGATGAGGTCTCACCAAGTTGCCTGGGCGGGTCTCGAACCCGCGGGCTCAGGCTATCCACTCACTTCAACATCCCAAAGCACGGGATTACAGGCTGAGCTACCGAGCCCGACTCAGATGCTTTTCTGTCTGGAATATAAAAATCCTTCATTGATGCTCCAGGGCTGCATTAAATGATCATAATTGCCTTCATTACCACCCAGTACTTATTTGTTACAGGACTCATCGTACCATATTGTAATTGCTTCTGTACTTGTCTGTAACTGCTATGGACTGTTACATTAGCTCTGTGAACAAAGAAGTTGGATGTCCTCTATGCCCAGCATGTATGTGTGTGGGAAGAAGAGATATTCTGTAAATATTTGGTGAATGGATGCATGGTCTCCCATCATTGCTGCCTTGACTTTTTAATGGCAGAATGTCTGTCTAAACAGATAACACTGTCTTCTGAAACTAACATTTTGTCATTTGGGATTGTCTGTCCTGTCATTGTCCCTTCAGGGCCTTTTTCTTCCTTCACATTGCCCAGTATGGTCAACTCTCCTCTGTTCCCATCTGTCCACTTATCTCCAGGTAGTTTTCACCATATGGACTTGGAGTTTTTTTATGTTACAATGAATTTTGAAGCTAAATGGCTTTCCGTCCTTACCAATACTAAAATGTGCTGATTTGAAGTACTCTGATTCCCAGGCCCAGACATGTTCTCAGCGGCACATAAACTGAGTTTGAGATATGGATCAAAGTCTTTAAAGCCGAGCTGTATATCCTTTTGCTAAGGCCTTTTGTCTTAGGGTGTGCAGATAAGCAAGCTTCTTTCGCCAGAACATTTCAGTACTTGAATGTAGCATATGACAGTTGTCCTAAATAAACTTACATTGTATCTTGTTGGTATTTACGGTTAGATCTTCCAAACAGTATTTTTTGTAATTGCACTTTGGCTCTGCCTTTCTGTTTTATCCAGTGCACTTGGATGCATTGAAGTATACAGGAATACAGTCCTTTATAAGACCTCGAGAGAAATGATAGCATTTAAAATCATTTTATGATTGTGTATGTTAAGAGTGTCCTATGGAACTGAAATCAGGGTACTTTTCTAGCTTTCTTGCAAACAGACTTTTGATTTTTCATGAGTATAAAACTTTGAAATTAGGATAAAACCTTATTTTGTGAAATTCATGTGTTAATTCCTCACAGGCATCAGCTAAACAATCAAATGCATCATCTGATGTTGAAGTTGAAGAAAAAGAAACTAGTGTTTCAAAGGAAGATACTGACCATGAAGAAAAAGGCAGCAATGAGGTATGTTTTGGTTCTCTTACTTTCTGAATCCATTTTATTGCAAGGAGGGAGTGGTAAAATGAGTTGACCATGCAAAGTAGAGAGTAGGTCTTAAAGTAGTTGAAAAATTGAGGACCAATGTTGAATGATCACAGACTACTCATGAGAAAGTGAAGAAGAAAAAAAAGAAAAATGAATGAGAAAATATTTAAGGCTTGTCTCCTTTAAGATGCATAGATGTTTTCATTTTAAGGTTTTTTGTTTGTTTTTTTTGAGTTGGAATCTCACTCCTTTGCCCAAGCTGGAGTGCAGTGGCACGCTTATGGCCACCCCAGTGTCGACCTGACCTCAGGTGATCCTTCCTCCTCAGCCTTCCAAGTAGCAGGAACTACAGGCATGTGCTACCACACCCAGCTAATTTTTTCATTTATTGTAGAGACAAGGTCTCACCAAGTTGCCCAGGCTGGTCTCGAACCCCTGGGCTCAGGCAGTCCTCTCGCTTCGGCCTCCCAAAGTGCTGGGATTACAGGCTTGAGCTATGCTTGACCCATTTTAAGTTATTTTTATGCGTAAAACATGAGATCCAACTACAGCGTGGGTTAGTGTTAAGAATATTTTTTTGAAGAGAGAGATTGTGGGATGGATGTACTGGAAAAGCCATTAAACTGAAGTTTTAAAAACCTAGGTTGATTTCCAACTCTGACTATCTGTGAGTGAAGATTACTCATTTAGTCTTTCTAAGGCTCATGAAATGGTTGTTAGATGATCTCTAAAATCCTAGCCACCTGGTAAAGCTCATAGCCCTCAAGTTCAAAGTTCTACTGTAGAAAAAGTGGTTTTATAAATTTAAATACATTTCCTAGTGAACTAGCTAGCACGACTTTTATATTTGATCTGACAGAAATGCATTTTTTTTTTCACTTTATGTTAAACTTTTCATGCTTATTTCAGAAGTCCAAAAAGCAAGGAAAATTTCCCAGTGCTTTTAGGGAAATGTGCTTGTGACTAGTTTAACGAATTTTCTTTAATTCCTGACATAATTTATTACTCAGTATTTAGTTTCTTTCTTTTTTTTTAGGATGTGACTAAAGCAGTTGACATAACCACTCCAAAAGCTGCCAGAAGAGGGAGAAAGAGAAAGGTAATTTCACTGATTGACCACCCACAGGGACCTTAACAAAGTTTTAATTTTAGTTGGACTGAGGAGGAGGTAGGAGATGATGAAACTGTATTTATACTTGACCTTGTATTTGAAACCCTTACAATTTTTTAAAAGGGTAGGTTATGTTCTTTACTTAGCAAAACTGTTTCTTTTCTTAGTGATATAGCATCCTTAAGATAACTTGAGGCCGGGCTCAGTGGCTCAGCCTGTAATCCTGTGCTTTGGGAGGCTGAGGTGAGTAAATTGCCGGAGCCCGCGGGTTCGAGACCCGCCTGGGCAACTTGGTGAGACCTCATCTCTACAATAAATTAAAAAAAAAAAAAAAGAAAAGAAAAAATTAGCCGGGCGTGGTAGCGCACGCCTGTAGTTCCATCTACTTGGAAGGCTGAGGCAGAGGGATCGCTGGAGCCCAGCAGGTTGAGGCTGGGGTGGCCGGGAGCATGCCACTGCACTCTAGTCTGGGCAACAGAGTGAGACTGTAACTTAAAAAAAAGGAAAAGAAAAGAAAGAAAAGATAGCTTGAATGGCAAAATAAAATGCACTAATTTTCATTTATTTTATTGACTCAGTCTCAGTTTTCTCTGTAAAATGGATAGTAATATATATGCATAGGATTGTTGAGAATTAAATTATTTAAGACATGTAAAATGTGTGTGATAGATTCTGGCACCTAAATACTGATAAGTGCTATGTAAGTGTTGTCCATTGTTATGTTGTTGACTGTTACTTCACAGCATTGTATGAGATCAGTGTAAATGACAGTGTAGGGTTAGTTAGGTACTTAGTAAAACTTTTAATTAATGTGAGCTTCTTCTCTGGTGTATGAAGTTCTTTTCACACCTTTTTCTGACCTGCTTATTTCTCAAATGATTATTATATGCCAAAGTTACAAAGAAGACCAAGAGTTCAATATTTTATGAGAGAGTAAAATAGGAAAATAAATGGTTACAGTGGCTTCTGTCCTCTGGGGACTTTAAAGTATCAGCAGGATTTTGTCAGGCAGCTGAAGAAGAGGGGTGGACACGTGAGGCAGTCTGAATAGCATATAGAGAGGAGACATAGGGGACATTTCGTTTCAAGCATTTTTACTAACTTCTTTATTCATTTGATTTTTTTTTTTTTTTTTTTTTTTTGAGTCGGAGTCTCACTCTGTCACCCAGAATGGAGTGCAGTGGCCGCTCCCGGCCACCGCAGCCTCGACCTGCTGGGCTCTGGCGATCCTTCCGCCTCAGCCTTCCGAGTAGCTGGAATTACAGGCATGTGCTACCATGCCCGGCTGATGTTTTGATTTATTGTAGAGATGAGGTCTCGCTGCCCAGGCGGGCTCGAACCCGCGGGCTCAGGCAATCCACTCACCTCATTCTCCCAAAGGCATGGGATTATAGGCTGAGCCACCGAGCCCAGCTCATTTGATTTTTTTAAATATTAGTGATGTGATCTTGCTGTATTGCCCAGGCTGGTCTCGGGGTCTTGGACTCCAGCAGTCCTCTCACCTCAGCTTCCCAGGGTGCTGGAATTACAGGCAATAATACCACACCTGTCCTGTTTCAAGCCTTTTGAGTATTGCATTTCGGTATTGTTATACCATAAAGTCTGAGATAAATGAGTGCCCCAAATCCCCAATGCTGTCCTGGAGAACTGGAACTTAGAAAAGTGATGAGAAGCCATTGATTCAGCTTAAATTTTAGTTGCTTTCTTTTTTTGTAAGTTTTTTTTTTTTTTTTTAAGTTGGAGTCTCACTCTGTCGCCCCGCTCCCGGCCACTGCAGCCTCTACCTGCTGGGCTCTGGCGATCCTTCCGCCTCAGCCTTCCGAGTAGCTGGAACTACAGGCGCGCGTTACGACGCCCGGCTGATTTTTGACTTATTGTAGAGATGAGGTCTCGCCAAGTTGCCCAGGTGGGTCTTGAACCCGTGGACTCAGGCAGTCCACTCACCTGAGCCTCCCAAGGCGCGGGATTACAGGCTGAGCCACCGAGCCTGGCTATTTTTAAGTTTTAAAGAGAGCGCATTCCATCTCCCAGGCTGGAGTACAGGGACGTCACTGTAGCTTGCTGCAGCCTTGAACTCTCCTGCTCTCCAGCCTCCCAAGCAGCAGGGACTACAGGTGCACACTGTCACACCTGGTCAACTTGAAAGAGATGTTTGTTTAGAAATGAGTTCTCACTGTGTTGCCCAGGCTGGTCTCAATCTCCTGGCCTTAAGCAGTCCTCCTACCTCAGCCTCCAAAGTACCTGGGATTACAGGTGTGAGTCACCATGTCGGGCTCAATGCCTTTTTTTTTTTTTTTTTTTGAGTTGAGTCTCTGTTACCCAGACTGGAGTGTGGTGTGTGGTGGCATGATCATGAGCACTGCAGCCTCGACCTACTGGGTTCAGGTGATCTTTCCACCTCAGCCTTCCAAGTAGCTGGGACTACAGGTGTGTGCCACCATGTCCTGCTAATGTTTAAATTTTTTTTGTAGAGACAAGATCTCTCCGTGTTGCCCAGACTAGTCTCGGACTCTTGTGTTCAGGTAGTCCTCTTCCCTCAGCCTCCCAGAGTGCTGGGATCACAGGGATAAGTCAATGGACCTGGCTCAGTGCCTGCTTTTTGAAATCAGTGTGAATGGTAGGGATTGGATTGGGACAGCTAGAGCAGTTCACTGTAAAACTCATTCAGAATTTTAGTCCTGAGTTTACTGGCTCAGGCATGGAATTGAGCAGTAAGTAAGGAAGACAGGATTTCTGTTCTCATCGATCTTATGTTTTTACTGAGACAAAAAAATATATAAAGCAAGAGGGTCAAAACGGGGAATTATGACTTGGCCGCCAACTCGGGTATGAAGTCCTTTTCAAAGGAGTTTGCCATGACAGTGGAAGGACAAGGACGGTACCCTGGATTCTTTAAAAGGTGCAGATGAGAGACCCTTGAGGAGGTCGATTGGAAGTAAAGGGAGGGCAGAGTCTAGGATGCCTCCAGGGTGTTGGCTGGGATGATGAGACGTGATTTTGAGAGTGCAGGAATGTGATTTGGGACCAGAGGTCTGAGGGAGGGGCAAGAGAAGTGCTTGTGGGAAGGGAAGAAAAGACACGTTGTTCTGGCCTCTCAGAGGGAAAAGAAAAGTTAAAGATGCAGTCTCTGGTATAAAGAAGGGATAATAGATAAAAGACAACAGATAGTAGACGAGGTCAAAGGAGAATGTTTCTTGAGAGGAATGCAGAAAAACCAGAATCCAGAAGGAATATAATGGAGAGAGAGGAAGGTTGCTTTCCAAGATTATGTCTGAGAATAAACTGTCAAAAAACCTAAGGATATCAAACTAAACAAAGGGAGAGAGGACTTTAAGAATGAGGAAGTGGCCAGTAGTGTCCTGATACAGAGAGGGTTCGGTAAGATATTTTCCAGATAGGCTTCTCCAGGATATTTTAAGGTGAGCTCCATTTAGTTGAGTGGTAAGACAGAACCTAGATTACGTGGGTTGGAGAACTGAGTATTTACAAGTAAAGTTACATGGTTCTTTTGAAGTGCTTGGAGGGAAGAAGAATGCAGCAACTAAACAGGGATTGTCATGGTTAAGGAATGTGTTTAAAGAAAAATGAAACAATAGATGACCTAATGCATTTGGCAGAACTAAGAAACATCAAAGATGTAGAAAGAAGCAGTATGAATTACTTGATGCAAGTAGATGCTGGATGGGGTGGAAGGGGGCCCACTGAAAGAAACTGAACATTGAACGGAGAGGTGGAGAAAACCATACAAATTTCTCGGGAGACTTGAAAATGAAGGGAATTCCTTTCTGCTGGTCTCAGTCTCCCTTCTCCCCTCCGTATTGCAAATCAAGACTTCAGGTATAGTAGGAGGCAGGAAGAATGGGTTGAACGTTTATCCACCTGTTGATGGGAGAAGAGGGCCTGACCAGACAGGGATAAAGGATTAAGAAATGGCTTTGGCCGGACTCGGTGGCTCAGCCTGTAATCCCGCGCCTTTGGGAGGCTGAGGTGAGTGGATTGCCTGAGCCCGCGGGTTCGAGACCCGCCTGGGCAGCGAGACCTCATCTCTACAGTAAATCAAAAAATCAGCCGGGCGTGGTAGCGCATGCCTGTAATTCCGGCTACTTGGAAGACTGAGGCGGAAGGATCGCCGGAGCCCAGCGGGTCGAGGCTGCGGTGGCCCGGAGCGGCCATTGCACTCCAGTCTGGATGACAGAGTGAGACTCCAACTCAAAAAAAAAAAAAAAAAAAAGGCTTTGAGGCTGGACCAGGTGACTCACGCCTATAATCCCAGCACTTTGGGAGACAGTGGCAAGAGGATTACCTGAGTCAAGGGGTTCAAGACCAGCCTGGGCAACTTGGCAAACCACGTCTTACAGTAAATCAAAAAAATTAGCTGGGTGTGGTAGCGCATGCCTGTAGTTCCAGCTATTTGGAAGGCTGAGGTGGAAGGATCGCCTGAGCCCAGCACGTTGAGGCTGTGAGCATGCCACTGCACTCCACTGCACTCCAGCCTGGGCGACAGACTCCAACTCAAAACACAAACAAACAAAAAGAAATAGTTTTGCAATCTCAACTAAGATTACATTAAGTGTGCGCATGTTTTGTACCGCTGTTTTTCCGCAGGGCTAAGCAGTTGGGAATAAGGCAGAATCAGATGGCTGTCCTCAGTTGAGGGGTGTGGGACAGACACAGCAAAACAAGAATGCTCAGGGAGTGGGAATGCATTTGGAGGCCCCTTGAGGTTTGTGGGGGGGAAGGTGACTTTAAGGGAGCTCGGTTCCCGGAAGTCGGGGAGCTGAAGAGTCAGGCAGCGAACAGGAAATGAAAGCCGGGGCTCGGGGTCTCTGATCCAGCAAAATCGGGAGGAGGAAATCTGTAGTCAGTTTGGATTGTTGGCATTTAAGGTACTTAAATATGTGTGTGTTTCACATCACTTAATTTGCCCTCTCTAGACAAAATATTTCTTTTTTTTTTTTTTCTTGAGTTGGAGTCTCACTCTGGTGCCCAGACTGGAGTGCAGCGGCCACTCCCGGCCCCCGCAGCCTCGACCCGCTGGGCTCCGGCGATCCTTCTGCCTCAGCCTTCCCAGTAGCCGGAATTACAGGCACGCGCTACCACGCCCGGCTGATTTTTTGATTTATTGTAGAGATGAGATCTCGCCAAATTCCCCAGGCGGGTCTCGAACCCGCGGGCTCAGGCAATCCACTCACCTTAGCCTCCCAGAGGCATGGGATTACAGGCTGAGCTGCTGAACCCTGCTTCTACCTGTAATTCTGTTTTTGTTTTTCTGAGTCGGAGTCTCACTCTGTCGCCCAGACTGGAGTGCAGTGGCCGGAGCGGCCACCGCAGCCTCAACCTGCTGGGCTTCGGCGATCCTTCCGCCCCAGCCTTCCAAGTAACTGGAACTACAGGCACGTGCTACCACGCCCGAGTAATTTTTGATTTATTGTAGAGATGAGGTCTCACCAAGTTGCCCAGGCGGGTCTCGAACCTGCGGGCTCAGGCAGTCCACTCATCTCAGCCTCTCAAAGGCGCGGGATTACAGGCTGAGCCACCGAGCCCAGCTCTACGTGTAATTCTTATTTGATGTCTTGATTTTTATTTCCAGAGGCAGAAAGTGCAAGTGAGGAGAGTTTTTTGCACTGTAGGGATAATCAGCTCTAGCTGAATTTTACAAAACTACTGTCCTCTTAACTCTTCAATGGGAAGAGAGCTCCCATAAAGTCTTGAGTCCTTAACCTTTGGTACCTGGAGTACTTTATAAAAACGGGTGCCTGGTTCCCTGACCCAGAGTTACAGAGTCAGGATTGGGACAGGGATGGTGGGTCTGTAAGTTCTTAATTCTAGAAATAAAACCTAAGCTGATCTTTAGGGAGGGATTTTTGAAGTGTACCTGAGCAATTCAAGGGTTACCTTTGATGAATTTTAATAATATTTTGAGTATGCATTATTATGTTCCAATTATAAAGGCAACAAAATATTTTAGAAACTAATAAAAATGAATGAATTCTTGGAAGTAAATTGCTGAGTTAGAGATTTTCATTCTTTATGCCAATATTCATTCATAATTACACTCTTAGAAAGTATCAATTTATTAGTACTAGTTTATTGATCATTATTGGTCATTGGTAGTCGATGTATGAATAATTCTTACAAATCAGATCGCTGACTGCATGGCAACTGTTAAAGTTTTTTTAATCGATGTGATTGGATTGGGCCTGTTGTTAAATGCTTGCTTACTTTATCTCCATTGATGCAGTTACTGCTGAATTCAGATAGCCTGTGTGTGGGGAAGCAGCTTTCAGTGGGCCGCCTGGTCTTTGGCTTCTCTTTCCATTTCTTTCCTCCCTCTGCAATTAGATCAGTACTAACTACTGCCTCATGCTTGCATTTCCTTTCTAATTTCCAATTTCCTTTCTAATGGAACCTTGGTTCCATTCTAATGCTTAAGTTAATAATACTGATTCTCACTTGAGGCCATTGTCTTCTCAAGGAGAGTCGTACCAGAAATTATCAAAGGGCATTATAGTTTGCAAATGGTCATTGGGATTCCTTACTCTCTATTTTAGCAAGTTCCTCTTTATGAAAAATAAAAAAAACACCTAGGGGAGAACATGAGATACCAGTCTTATTGGAAATAAAATGTGCCTATATTAACAAAGTCATGGAATTAGAAATAGCAATTATGCGTTCTTATAGCGTAACTGCATTATATTTTGTGCCCCAGATTGAGTCGAGTACTCGTATTTACTAATGACTTTTCTTAGGTTGAGAATTTTTTTTGTTTGTTTGTTTTTGAGTTGGAGTCTCACTGTCACCCAGACTGGAGTGCAGTGGCTGCTCCCGGCCACCGCAGCCTCGACCTGCTGGGCTCTGGCGATCCTTCCGCCCCAGCCTTCCAAGGAGCTGGAAGTATAGGCGCGCGCTACCATGCCCAGCTAATTTTTTGATTTATTGTAGAGATGAGGTCTCGCCTGCCCAGGCGGGTCTCGAACCCGTGGGCTCAGGCAATCCACTCACCTCAGCCTCCCAAAGGTGCAGAATTACAGGCTGAGCCACCGAGCCCGACTGAGAATTTTTTTTAAGTGAGTTTTTTTCTTTTAAAATAATTGTTCATGCTGGACTCGGTGGCTCAGCCTGTAATCCTGCGCCTTTGGAGGCTGAGGTGAGTGGATTGCCTGAGCCCACAGGTTCGAGACCTGCCTGGGCAACTTGGTAAGACTTCATCTCTATAATAAATAAAAAAATTAGCCGGGCGTGGTAGCACGCGTCTGTAGTTCCAGCTACGTGGAAGGCTGAGGCGGAAGGATCGCCGGAGCCCAGCAGGTTGAGGCTGCGTTGGCCGGGAGCGGCCACTGCACTCCAGTCTGGGCGACAGAGTGAGACTCTGACTCAAAAAAAAAATAATAATAATAATAATTGTTCACTAGAGTTATAAACTAAGTTTGAGGATGTTACTCTGTGTCAATAGTTGAAAACTAACAGATCACATAGAGGTTATGCTTATATTTGAACTCACATTCTCATAGACTAGCATGTTTTGGCCATTGAATGAAACTTTGGGTGACTACTGTTTGCTAATAAGTTAACTAAGTCTTTCTAATTCAGGCAGAAAAGCAAGTAGAAACAGAGGAAGCAGGAGTAGTGACACCAGCAGCGGCATCTGTTAATCTAAAAGTGAGTCCTAAAAGAGGACGGCCTGCAGGTAGGATTCTTGATGTTGAAGTGTTTCTTTGGCTTGTGGCTGCTGCTCCAGTGCATTAAAATGATGGGCCTCAGGTACTTGGGAATGAAGTGGATGCAATTGGATTCTGTATGTGTAACATACAAATTTCCAAGACAGTCGTTACTGTTTCTGCTCTGTGTAACTAAGTATGTAATTTGAAATAATTGTGGCTTTTTTCACTTTGTTCTATCCTTTATTTTCCCTAAATAATGACCAGTGGGGCTGTGGTGAGGTTAAAATGAACCATGAGTAATGGGTTGTTTTACCTCTCACTGATGAGTCATAAGCTTTCTAAATGGTTATAATCAATGACAAACAGCATTTGATAAATTAGTGCCGTTAATATTTTAAATTATTAGTCTTTGTTTATAAAGGAGTGGATTGCCTGAGTCCGCGGGTTTGAGACCCGCCTGGGCAACTTGGCGAGACCTCATCTCTACAATAAATCAAAAATTAGCCGGGCGTGGTAGCGCATGCCTGTAGTTCCAGCTATTCGGAAGGCTGAGGCGGAAGGATCGCCGGAGCCCAGCAGGTCGAGGCTGCGGTGGCCGGGAGCGGCCACTGCACTCCAGTCTGGGCGACAGAGTGAGACTCTGACTCAAAAAAAAAAAAAGAAAGAATAATTATAATCGCTCTTTTCATTGCCTATTTAAAAAATACTTTCTTAAATTGGAAGTATTTTGGAAGTATCTTCCTAATACACAGTTAAGGCTAAGAAAATTATCCAAAATGGAGCAAACTTTTTCTGCTTTGTAATAGGATTCTTACTGAAAGGGGGTAAGATGAGTAATACCCAGAAAAGAAAAAAGAATTGAGAATTTATTTATATAATACTTTGGAATCTAATATTGTTGCAGTGGATCAGATTAATGGTGCTAGGAAACTCAATGAATTCTGATACAAACTTCAGAAGTATCAAGTTATAAAGTATGTACATGTAATAGTGTAATAAGTAT
Source organism: Cephalopachus bancanus (assembly GCA_027257055.1). Lineage (NCBI taxonomy): Eukaryota > Metazoa > Chordata > Mammalia > Primates > Tarsiidae > Cephalopachus > Cephalopachus bancanus. The sequence goes on along the minus strand of JAPVLO010001532.1, from coordinate 62,710 downwards.
ATGAATATTGAATGTAAGTGCTACTTTCTATTCTGAAGTTGAATTTTGTGACATTCCTGTTAAAAAAAAATGAAAAAAATGTTCTAAACCTGCTCAGCCATACGAAGAGCAAGTTGAAAACTGCTGTGGATATACCTTTGTTACATTTTTTTGCTGTTGCTCCTTTGAACCATGGCAGAGAGACATAGATTATAAACAATTGTATCTGTAATAAGCTACTAATAATTCTTACCTAAAATGTGTCCCTTATAAGTGGGTGAGATTTGCATCTTTAAGGGAAACCGGTAGTTACTGATTTTTTTTTTCTATATGACTGTTAGCTACAGAAGTCAAGATTCCAAAACCAAGAGGCAGACCCAAAATGGTAAAACAGCCCTGTCCTTCAGAGAGTGACATGTGAGTTTATATTTAATGTATAATTATGCAATAAATGAGACAGTTGACTTTAAGCAAGCAAATATCCCATTGTATTTTTACCAGTTTCTCTTACCTTGCAGGATGTTTGTTGCTACTACTATTTTTGATATTTCTAAAAATTATGGGAAAAACTATGTGGAAACATTTTGTAAAGTAAAAATTGAGGGAATTGAGAAAAATAAAAAATATGTGGTTATTATCATTTCATTAATTGAATAAGACATTTTCTTGGTATTTCAAGTTATGAAGATAATTAGGTGATGTAGGGTAAAAATCTATAATATAGAAATAGGGGAAGATGCATGTTTCAGGAATTTTAGACAGAAGATATTTGGAGCAATGTCCACAGATCTTTATCTCCTCCAGAATAGGAGCTTTATTTAAAAATAGGGCTAAAATTGTTTTTGTAGAGCAAATTTAATATTGTAAAGCATTTTGGAATAACTATGTAGTAATCCCAAAAAAAAAAAAAAAAGTTTTCCTTTTCTTCCCTTACCCCTAGCCACCTTTCTTTTCCACTGGATTCTTTTTCACTTTAGCTTTTCATTTCTGGGAAACGTCACCAGAAGGAATGTACAGTGTGCTTAGACAAAGAGCAAGTAAATTTTTGTGGCTATTTATTTAGAGATTCTAAAGGCTCAAGTGAGAGGTATGTCCATTAAGAATAGATTTATAAAGCCGGGCTCGGGTGGCTCAGCCTGTAATCCTGCACTTTGGGAGGCTGAGGTGAGTGGATTGCCTGAGCCTGTGGGTTCGGGACCCGCCTGGGCAACTTGGCGAGACCTCATCTCTACAATAAAGCAAAAATTAGCCCGGCGTGGTAGTGCGCACCTGTAGTTCTGGCTACCTGGAAGGCTGCGGCAGAAGGATCGCCAGAGCCCAGCAGGTTGAGGCTGCGGTGGCCGGCAGCAACCACTGCACTCCAGTCTGGGCGATAGTGAGACTCCAACTCAAAAAAAAAAAAAAAAAAAAAAAAATAGATTTATAGCTGGGCATGGTGGTTCACACCTGTAATTCTAGCACTTTGGGAGGTTGAGGCCGGAGGATCGCTTGTGACCAGGAGTTTGAGACTGCCTGGACAACATAGCGAGACCTCGTCTCTACAAAAAAATTAAGAAATTAGCTGGGCATGGTATCCCAGGACTGTAGTCTTGGAGCTATTTTGGAGGCTGACACAGAAGGATCGAGCACCAGAGCCTAGGAGGACAAAGTTGGAGTGAGCTATGATCATGCCACTGCCCTCCAGCCTGGGTGATCGAATGAGACTCTGGCTCACAGGGGGAAAAAAGTAGCTTCACAGTGTTTTGAATAAACTGATTTTTTTAATAGAAAATTTTAATTACGGAACACTATTAGAGAATTGGTACTTTCCACCAAAATGTATTTATTTAAGGAGCTTTATTTTGCTCTCAGTATAATTGGCAAGTATTCCTAAACATAGTGACACATAACAAAATACTATATACTTGAAAATTATTAAGAGAGTAGATGTTAAGAGCTCACACTACAAAAGAAAGATGTGAGGTAGTTTATATGTTAAGTAGCTTGATTTAGCCATTTCACGATGTATACATTCATGAGAACATCACATTGTATACCATAAATATGTACAACTTTTACTTGTCAATTAAAAAAATAGTGGCACAAAAATACGGCATGTATTTAGTGTTACGTAGTGAAATTGAGAAATTGGGTCCTTGCAGGTGTCTGTGTTTGCAGTTACATTTCCCTAGGAAATCTGAAACTCTGCTGGGAAAATAGCGCGAGAACCCTGTATTTGGATGTGATTAGTGCTCCTTGATGAGGTCCCAGTTTTCCCCGGGAGTGTCCTTCCCAGTCCATTTGTCTCCATGGCTTTTGTTGATTGCTGTGGAAGATCTCTACTTTTACAGTATCATCCTTGCATCTGAAACAGTGATCAGAAGTTATCGACCTTCTTAATCAGTGGAGCAGCTTTCTCAGCCTGCTTTCAGACTGCAGAGGTTTTGGGGGGGTCCCGTGTTCCAGGTCTCTTTCTCTTGATGCAGTTTGGTGTCACTTTGGTATTTCAATACTTTATTGTGTGTGTGTAATTGTACTCAGTTTCCTGTGCATACGCCTTTCCCAGACATGCGTATGCTTTTCTGCTTACAGGTGCTTTGAGTTTATAGGCTTTCCTGAGAAACCATCCCTCAGGAATCACTTGTCTGTCTGATGGATGAAGGCAGCCCAGTTTGATGACAGTCAGCTGAAGCTACCAATATTCTATTTGGAAATCTTTACCAAAAGCCCCAAGTTCACTGAACACTTTTTCTTCTCTCACGTTATCATAGTACAACAGTTTTACCCACCGTGCATATTAGCGTTTCCACCTTTCCAGCCCCAAAGCCAATGACACTTATTTTAGGTTTTTGTTCCTGGTATCAGTTTCGCTGTTAGTGAGTTTCTTGTTGAGGGCAATAGACAACCCTAAAATAACAGCAGCTACAGCATTTATGTATTCCTGCTGTATGCAGGCTGGGCGTTGGCTGTTGCTGTTCTTGACTATGTATCTGGGCACACATCAGTGAGGTACAGAGCTAAGCTACCAAGCCCCTTTGGGACCTCCGCTCTTCACCCTGAGAACAGCAGGCATCTGTTAGTGACTGTCTCTCTGCAGTGGGTTCTGAAATGGCCAGGCAGCAGAATGGAGCCCAGAAGAGCAAGACACTGCAGTGTTCGGGGTTATATTTGCATTAGTCTCTGCTTATGCTAACATACATTAAAAGACTAAAGAAATGTACATACGGCTTCCCTGAAGTTCCTTGACCTACTGAAAAGGAAAATTGTCACAAGTCTGTATTTCATGGAAGGTTGGTAGCCAGAAGGACCATTGGGAAAGGACTAATTTGTAGTTAGCAGTTATGTTCATGGGAATTCTTTGATGCTATTCAAAAAACCTTGAAATAATCCCTTTTCTTATGACAGATTTTAAAAACATATGGCTGGAGCCACTTTTTATAGAATAGCTGTTATAGAATAGCTGCATGGCATCCACTGTATTGTGTCATAATTCTCAAGCTTTAGCCTATGCATACATGTTTTTAAAAACGTTTGTCATCTATTGTTTTGTACATGAGTAAATACTATATGGGTTAGTATACATTGCTAGAAGCAGATTGGCTGGGCCAGAGCATATTTGCATTCTTCTGTTTTCTTCCATATACACGTAACATTGTGGGGGAAGAAATTGGTCAATGTTGCTTAAGAGCTGCAAAAAAATGCTTTTTATATGGGATTCTTAACACTTTTAAGACACTTACGAAAAATATTTACATTAGTGGAAATGTCAAAGATAGTTTTACTTACATGTAATTTTTTTCATTGATTAAAAGTGAAGAATGATTTTAATCCTGCAGGGACTAAAGTAAACAAAGGAAAGGATGAAGCCCATAGGACATTTGAAAATAAGCATACTCAGTGATAATTATGTGACAAAAAAACCGGCGAGGCAAAAAGTAAATTTTTTCTCTTCTAACTTAGTAGTTTCTTAAGTGTTCAAGGAATCACTTGTCTGGAAGGAGGTCAGTGGATTTAGAAGGTATTGGGCTTGTTATTTGATCTGCACCATCAATTTCACATTTGTCAAATGGAAGGGGTTGGGACTGGATGATAGCAAGTCCCTTCCAGCTCTCGGGTTCATTGATTAAATTGTATAATCTGTGAAAACGTCAATGAAATTCCTTGGACAGTAAAAAGGTTATAGGTTTTTGGGGAGGTTTTTTGTTTTTTGTTTTTTTTTTTGAGCTGGAGTCTCACTCTGTTGCCCAGACTGGAGTGCAGTGGCCACTCCCGCCCACCGCAGCCTCGACCTGCTGGGCTCCGGTGATCCTTCCGCCTCAGCCTTCCAAGTGGCCGGAACTACAGGCGCGTGCTACCACACCTGGCTAATTTTTGATTTATTGTAGAGACGAGGTCTTGCCAAGTTGCCTGGGCTGGTCTTGAACCCACGGGCTCAGGCAATCGACTCGCCTCGGCCTCCCAAAGTGCTGGCATTACAAGCTGAGCCACTGAGCCCAGCCAACGGTTATAGTTTTAAGTTTAAGTATTTCTTTATAAAGGAATTGCTTTAGATGAACATGTATATTGTAAAAGTATTATGTGGTTAGCATTTGCATCATTTGAGTCTCCTTCTTGAGCCTGTTTCTGTAGTACTAATTTGCATACATATCCAGCAGTAATTTGGATTATTGAGCACTTGAGGTAGTTTGACTTGTTTTAGTGATACCTGTGAAATCCAGTGACAGTGGGAAGACGTCCATGTTAGTCAGCTCAGCACTCTGATATGCTTAATTGGTGTGTATTTACCATTATTTGCATAAGTTGAGGCCCCCTGCCCTGCAAAGAATACTTCTTTGAGTTCTAAGATGACCATATCTGACTTCATATCTGCAATTCTACTTTTCCCAGTGTGTCTATTTTTTAAGCATAAATTACTCTTATAGATATGATGAACTTAAACTCTGTAAGAGCCACCTTATATCTTCTCATTTATACCAGAAGGATGTTCTGTTAGAATTCTTTTTATGATTGGATGGAGAAGGCACTCTGTTTTACTGAAAGATGTTTTAGATTTGCCTTTAATTAAAAAATGAGTTACAGCTTATTGCTATCTAAAGTACACATTCAGTTGACTGGAAAACTAGTTGAATGACTGGTAAGTGAATGATACATTTCAAAAGCTCATTTTCCATTTGTTGAATTATCTAAAATAGAGTTCCTGAAGAAGACAAAAGTAAGAAAAAGGGGCAAGAGGAAAAACAGCCTAAAAAGCAGCTTAAAAAGGAAGAAGAAGGCCAGAAGGAAGAAGACAAGCCAAGAAAGGAGCCGGACAAAAAAGAGGGGAAGAAAGAAGTGGAATCAAAAAGGAAAAATTTAGCTAAACCAGGGGTCACATCAACCTCTGATTCCGAAGAAGAAGGAGAAGATCAAGAGGGCGAAAAGGTGGGAGGAAGCTGACGTGCGTCTAAAACGGCTGTTCTGTTTTCACGTTTTGTGTATCCTTAGACCTTTACCTAGTGAGCTTTCAGTGTTTTTGTGGAAGCCTATGACTGTCGGTGAAGGTTAAGCTGATCTTACCCTTTGGAATAGACTGGAGTTAGCTCTGTTAGAAAGCATTTTTATTTGTTGTCTATTCTAAATTAAGCCGACATTTTATAATTATGATCAGGTAGGAAAATATTAATAGATTTCTACTAACCCCACCTAGCTAGAAAAGGTAGATTAAGCCAAATGTCTGACAAATGTAAAAGAGGTAGGTTTATATACCGATTTTTGTTATTTACCCCAAAGAAATTCTTAACATTCTTCAGGCCTATTTATTGTACATTTTTTCAGTGGTATATAACTTTGTTTGGGTGCCACAGTTTGGCAGTCTTATTAAAGCTGTAAAGCCTGTTGTGTAGAAAAACAAAAATTTTGTGTATAGCCTTAGAGAGATACAGATCCAGGTCCATGTATCTTTTATTTTTTTAATTGTTTTTGAGTTGGAGTCTCACTCTGTCGCCCAGACTGGAGTGCAGCGGCCGCTCCCAGCCACCGCAGCCTCGACCTGCTGGGCTCTGGCGATCCTTCCGCCTCAGCCTTCAATGTAGCCGGAATTAAAGGCATGTGCTACCACGCCCAGCTGATTTTTTTGATTTATTGTAGAGATGAGATCTCGCTGCCCAGGCGGGTCTCGAACCCGCGGGCTCAGGCAATCCACTCACCTCAGCCTCCCAAAGGCGCGGGATTACAGGCTGAACCACCAAGCCCGGCTGTATCTTTTATTTTTATCTGATCTTGGTCTCATTTCTTAATATTTTAGAGCCCCCAAATTTTAAATTGGATACGTTGAGTAGCATGCTTGTCAGTACTCAAGTCAAATTACTGCATAGAGGCAAATAGCCTGACATATTTCGTGCTAAAAAAGGACATCACTCTATTGCAGGGAAGAAAACAAGATTATTAATCCACAGTCATTTCTCAAAGTTAAGTTTAGAGCAGAGATGTGTGTAATTCAAAGACTCTTCTAAGTCGCTAGTTATTTGTCCCTTAAAAAAACTAGTTGCTTCTTGCTCCCAAGACTACAATTATGTAGGCATTCATCACAGACTTAATAGTTAACCAACTGCATCCCGATTCTCAAAACAGAAGAGAAAAGGTGGGAGAAACTTTCAGACTGCTCACAGAAGGAATATGCTGAAAGGTCAACATGAGAAAGAGGCAGCAGATCGAAAACGCAAGCAAGAGGAACAAATGGAAACTGAGCAGTAAGTATTTTTTTATTCTAAATGTTGGGTTCTTTGTAAAAGCTAGCATGACGTTTTTGAATGGTAGACTTTCATTTTCCAGACGTTAGGAAGCCTTTTGAAGAAGTGACTTTTTCCGTATGTTTGAACAATCTTTACTATATGATGATCGAATTTCAGGCTTCATTCTTTTCTGAGAGGATGAAATTCACTGAGGCAATCATGCTGTGAATTAGGTTCTAATTTAAAAGTACAGATAGGACTTCACTGTTAGTAGCTTTGCAGGAAATGTACTCATCCTCTGTTTATGTGTATATTACATATAGAGTGGTGGTAATATACTGGTGGAGAAAGAACGCAGGAACTGCCCTTATTTATCATACCACCAGCAGGCCTCCCCCGAAAGACCAGCAAAAATAACAAAAGCACATTTGGAAACCCAGGAAGCCAGTGAAAGTAAACCTGAAGGCTGACAGGGTGTACATTATATATATGTGTAATATCAATGAGTTCAAGGCTGTTTTGTCTGAAGTTTTGAACTTGGAGACAGTACTCGCCATGGGTAATTTCTTTCTCCTTCATTATAAAATTATTACTGGAAGAAAAAGTTACAGCAGTGATGAAGATGGATAGAGTTCATGCCTGTAGTACATTTATTTTCCTAGCTCTTTTTAGACTGTTACTTCTGAGTTCTCTGAAATGCTTTTCTTTCTTTGTGAAGCGTCTTACATTCTGACTCAACTGTGTTTTTTTGTTGTTCTAGTGAAGGGGTGATTTTAAAAACATGCTCTAGGTCACTAAGACTAAGTAATGATGAGCAGTGAAACTATTCTTGAGTAATTTTGTGTTTTTTATGATACATTCATAAGCCAAAACTCTTTCTTTACAAGTATACCATTTGAATTTGCTTCTTTGTTTGGAGGATACATAAGCAGTTTTAGCTGCTTGAGGGAGTAATTTGAGAAATTATCTAAAGCTCAGAAATATTACCCCCTCTAATCTGTTGCTTTGACACTTCTGTAAATATTTAAGTCATCCTTTGTCACCTATCATTTTCTATCTTTTCACTAAAAAGTTGTTGGACTGTTTGTTGCTTTTGACTTTATTGTGCTCCCAAAGCTAAGATATAAAATTAGTTGTTGCTTAGTAACTCTAGCCCAATCCTTCTTTAGTATTTCAGAATTATCTTTATGTATTTCAGTTTCTTTTGAATGTCCTCCAATGTAACTTTCTCAAATTCTAATATTTGTGTTTTCTTTCCTTCTCCTGTTATTACAAACTTTGTACTTGGACAGTTTTGCTCTGTAAAGCATTTCAGATGCAGCTTGTGTGAAATGCATTATGCAAAATAAAGTTTATTGTATTGTATTCCCAGCCAAACAACATGTAATCTACAGTAATAAAAATATATCTCATTTTGGGCTCAAAGCATTAATCCAGTTTCTGAAAAGAGAACACAAGTGGAGCAAACAAGAGATGAAGATCTTGAGACAGACTCATTGGACTGAATTCCCCCCTCCCCCCCATTGATGGAAGAATGTTCCAGATTCTAAATTGAGGACTTCATTACTAATGGCATTATTACTGTGTTATGATTGTTAAAATTTCCTGTAAGGTACACACTACATATTAAGGTCGGCCATCATTCCTGTTTTTTTTTTTTTTTTCTTTTTTAACCAAGCTTAAAATGAAACCTTGTGTTTGAAAGTTATAATAACATCAGATGAAAATGGTGGTTGTACATTATTTCATTTAGAGAATATGAAAATTCATTTTGTTTTGAAGCTAGGCGTTAAATTGGAATAGCAGTTGCACCCCTGAGAACAGGGCAGTTGTGCCCTTCCCTTGACATTCCTTTGTTGTTTAATTCTTTAGAATCTTAATAACTGTTTTTTTAATCCTGAGAGATTAAACAGTAGACTTGTTAAGAAAAAAAATGAAACTGTAACCAAAATTTTAAAATAAAGTTTTTTAAAAAAAACATGATTTTTAGATATTTTTTGTTCTTGTCTATTTCAATTGGTTCATGATATGGCCTGAACTTGAAGCCAAGGTACTAGAAATCATAAGATTTCAATTTTAACTGGTTATTTTTGTGATTGACAATAAAACGGTACCTTTTCATTCGTGAAGTGGTAGTAAATATTAGTGGCTGTCCCTTAAGTTTGCTGTATTGGCCTCCCTCCATTTTTTTCAATGTCACTTCCATCCCTTCAACCTTGGAGCTAACTTCAGACCTCCTCGCTTATCTTCCCTTTGGAGATGGGGACAACTAAACTGGTCTATCTGGACATGCTTTTAAAAATAACTGGTGCAGAATCCATTAAACGTTTCTAGGTATTCTCTTCCCACTGTGGCCTGTTTGGCCAGTAACCCTGAAACTGGTCTTTTCACACCATACTATAATGCTGGAAAGAAAATTTCACCAGATGGTTTTAAGATCACTTTGTGAAGTGAGTGAAAAATTAGACTGACATTAATATGAGTTTTGCTTGTATTTATACTAATGGTGTGAAACCACACAGTTCTAAGAACTACAGTCAGTTCCTTGTGATCCAGGCTGCTTATCGGGAAAAAAATTTAGCTTTTTTATAGAAATGGTGGGCATTGGTAATCATAGTCACAAAGTTCCAATGTTTTGAAATATTTGTGTTAACATTTGATAGGCAGAATAAAGATGAAGGAAAGAAGCCAGAAGTTAAGAAAGTGGAGAAGAAGCGAGGTTAGTCGTTTCACTTTCTAAGATGCATAAAAGTCATCCATGGAGAGGAGGTTCTGTAGACACACTGTCTTCATTTGCTTTGGAGTCAGTCTTGCGGCCTACAGATACACTTTTCCAAATCCTTGCTGGGTTTTACATAAACCCCATGGTAGGCCTGCCACGGTGGCTCATGCCTACAATCCCAGCACTTCGGGAGGCCGGGAGGCCAGGCAGCTTGAGGCCAGCCTGGGCAAAATGGCGAGACCTGAAACTGCGTTCTGTTTTAGTCATAAACCAGATTTTACTATAGTTGCCTTATATCTTAGTGCTCATTATTGATGTCAAGTTTTTATAATCTTGCCGAAAGCCGGATGCTTTCCCCATTTTGGTAAAACCCTTGATTAAACATCTAACGAAAAGCAGGTGTTTAGGGGCTGAAGTGTAGACAAGTTCTTGGATGCAGACAATTCGTTTTGGGGAAAAAATGCAGCTGGATGGTGATTTTCTGCACTTTTATGCTGCATGTTGCTTTTCTAAACCAAATACTAAAAGTGGTGGCTAACTATTTAGTTTTTTTGGGGGGGGGTTGGAGTCTCACTCTGTCGCCGAGACTGGAGTGCAGTGGCCACTCCCGGCCACCGCAGCCTCGACCTGCTGGGCTCCGGCGATCCTTCCGCCTCAGCCTTCCGAGTTGCTGGAACTACAGACGCGCGCTACCACGCCCGGCTAATTTTTAAAAAACTTATTGTAGAGATGAGGTCTCGCCAAGTTGCCCGGGGAAGTTTCAAACCCGCGGGCTCAGGCAATCCATTCACCTTGGCCTCCCAAAGCACAGGATTACAGGCTGAGCCGCCAAGCCTGGCTACTATTTAGTTTTCTACTTAAGCTGCTGTTCATGTATATGAGCCTCTTAAAAGATTAACTCATTCGCGTCCACTGAGGTGAATTTTCATTGTCATTCTGAATACTGTTCCTGGTTGCCGCTGATGTGAATCTACCTCACTGTGGAAGACTGTCTTTGCGGGTTTATAAGCCGAATAAAAATACAAAGTATGGAATGGTAGAGTGGTGTCTGATGCAGATCGTGGATATGTCTCCAACTGTCAGCTGTATTGTGAAAAAGGTGACAGTTTGGAAAAGGACATTTTACTTGTGCTTAACAAGAGAAGTCTGCAGCCACCAGCTGCAGCTTTTTGTCTTCACCGGCTCTCGTTGTTAGGAAAGGGAAAAATTTGCTGGTCGCGAATGTGTTAAGAAGCTTTTTGAAAAAAAAATCCACCAAGTCTTTCCATTATCCTTTGCTTAGACTATACAGAACTACTGTTTTGGGAAAAACTATTTACTGTTTTTCACATATTTTAATTTATAGAAACATCAATGGATTCTCGACTCCAAAGGATACATGCTGAGATTAAAAATTCACTCAAAATTGATAATCTTGTAAGTGTTGAACCTCATTCAAAAATAACTGCTGCTTTTATGGCTCATATTTTATGTTCTCACATAGTTTTGCAAGTCTGTAAATGTAAGATAAAAAGGACAATTATTAGTTTGTACTTCCTTACTTGAGATTTTAAAAGTGATCTTTAGAACTGGCTATACCTGTTGCACTGATTAACAGTTATGACATTACTGTTTTGTCATGAAGGATGTGAACAGATGCATTGAGGCCTTGGATGAACTTGCTTCACTTCAGGTCACAATGCAACAAGCTCAGAAACACACAGAGATGATTACTACACTGAAAAAAGTAAGTGATTTATAACCCCTCTGGGTTTTTCAAGTTTTCTCATTACTTCCATGAAAAAATTAAATTTAAATTTGAAAATCAATTAGGAAAACAATTTTATGAATGTATATTGTTTTCTCAGATACGGCGATTCAAAGTTAGTCAGGTTATCATGGAAAAGTCTACAATGTTGTATAACAAGTTTAAGAACATGTTTTTGGTCGGTGAAGGAGATTCCGTGATCACACAAGTGCTGAATAAATCTCTTGCTGAACAAAGACAGCATGAGGAGGCGAATAAAACCAAAGATCAAGGGAAAAAGGGGCCAAACAAAAAGGTAGAAAAGGAACAAACAGGTATGTGGTTAAAAAATATATGGAGGCCAGTTTTTTTTACCCTTTTGTCAGAACTGCTTTAAGAATGACTTTGATAACATAATTTCTTTCTTTCTTTCTTTTTTTTGAGTTGGAGTCTCAGTCTGTCACCCAGACTGGAGTGCAGTGGCCGCTCCCGGCCACCATAGCCTCGACCTGCCAGGCTCCGGCAATCCTTCCGCCTCAGCCTTCCAAGGAGCTGGAGCTACAGGCGCGTGCTACTACGCCTAGCTAATTTTTGATTTATTGTGGAGATGAGGTCTCGCCAAGTTGTCCGGGCGGGTCTCGAACCCGCGGGCTCAGGCAGTCCACTCACCTCAGCCTCCCAAAGTGCTGGGATTACAGGCTGAGCCACTGAGCCTGGCTCATAATTTAACTTAATGCCACAGAAAAAGTGCCTGTGGACAAAACAGTGAAAATGTGATAAGCTTATTGAAGGTCTAGGGCAGTGTGCGTTCATAACAGAAAAAGCAACCTGTCCGTTTGTAAAACGAAAGGCTTCTAAAACAAAAACTGCTGTTAATGAGGCAGATGGCGCTGGAGGAGGCATTATAGAAGCCATCCAGCACAATGCCTCCTCGCCCCTTGGGGTCCCTTTAGTGCTTCTAAAACAAAACGCAGTGTACGGTCACTTTTAGTCAAGACCCAGCATCCTCGAGGGACCCCGAAGTCCTGTGCTGTTGGCTGTTGCTGCTGCCCAACAGCTGACACGGCTATTTGGGTGAGGCTCCTTGCTGGCTCGTCGTCCCGAGTACGTTCTCTTCTCGCTGTTTTAACGGGTGTCTCGTGTGTTACTGTTAAAGTAGCTACACTGCAAACGTGCGTGAGAAAACGACTGTGGGTACCACGGCGATTCAGGAACGATGGTGATGCCAGAAGCCACAGACTGTCTACACGGGGCCTGAGACGAGGCCACCTTTGCTTTCTGATGGTTCCGCATGCACAAACTTTGTTTCATGCATAAAGTTGTTAAAATCACTGTGTGAAATTACCTTTAAGTTACATGTGTAAGTTGTACATTAACCATAAATGAATTTTGTATGCAGACTCGGGTCCATCCCTACGGTATGCATATGCAGATATCCCAAAATCCAAAACACTTTTCTGTACTCTTCATATTAAATGAGGAGTCTTACAAAGCACTTAGCAGAATGTGTAACATATGTAGTAAAGCACTCAAACGTTGCTTCTGCCTTTTTCATTAAGTTAAAATTAGTAGTAGTAAAATCCTGCTAGCATTTACTACGAACAGTATTTGCATTTCTGTGAGGGAACATTTTCTAACCTGTGGAGAAATAACCTTCCACGACCCTGTCGCCCAGTCTGCAGCAGCTGTCGGTGCGTGATCACTCGGCTCTGTGCCCCCGGAAGCGTTCTCTGTGCCATCCCTGAGGAATACTTACCACAAATCCCAGACACCGTTTTACCCATAAACATTCCAGAATGCATCTGTGAAGGACTCTTAAAACAGAATGCGTCTCAGTTCCCACAATTCCACGTTATTAAATATGTTGGCAGCAGCTGCTTAAGGTAGAAACCAGCATTTCAAAAGCATTTGGATTTTTTTTTAAGGGAGTGATAAAAGTTTCCTTAAAGGCTTGTTAATAAGATTTACAGAAAAACCCTCCTTGGTTACTTATTCAGCACAAACATATGAATTAGGAAATACTTTTATCACTTTGTTCTAAGATAGCAACTACTTAAAAATTATGATTTTAGCTTGTAATCCCAGCATTTAGGGAGGCCAAGGTGAGTGGATTGCCTGAGCCTGCGGGTTTGAGACCAGCCCAGGCAACTTGGTGAGTCCTTGTCTATACGATAAATAAAGAATTAGCTGGGCTTGGTAGTGCATGCCTGTAGTTCTGGCTACTTGGAAGGCTGAGGCGGAAGGATCGCCGGAGTCCAGCAGGTCCAGGCTGCAGTGGCCATGAGCATGCCACTGCACTCTAGCCTGGGCAACAGTGAAACTCCAACTCAAAAAAAAATTATGATTTACATCTTTTTTTCCCAAAGAAGTAGGATTCGATCAACGTGCTAAAGAGTTGTAGTACCCTGTAGTCTTCTTGGTAATAGCAACAAGTGGAATAATCAGATGAATAATCTACTTCGCGTATCTACACACACAGTAACCTTGCTGCTTATGGTACCTTAGCAAGTCAAAGGATTTTTGGTGACAGGAATTAACAGTATAGCTTTTAATGAAATCATTACTCCTTTTTTTAAAAAAATAGCATCAAAACCTAATCCCAAAATTCACAAGAGGGCTGTATTACAATGTGATTTCAAACAAGTCTAATTAAATATTAGAAACATGAGGGCCATGTTGTGTTTTTTTATTTTGCATCTTTAGAGGACATCTCTAAGTACTTCATAAGCTCTGACATTTCCCATTGGAATCCTAAAGGTTCAAAGACTCTAAATGGAGGATCTGACACTCAAGACAGCAACCAGCCACAACATAATGGAGATAGCAACGAAGAAAGCAAAGACAGCCATGAGGCCAGCACTAAGAAAAAGTGAGGATGTGTTTCAGTGGGTGTTAACGTTCTTATTTGAGTTTCTAATCATGGTACTGTTCTAAAGTTTTTTATATAAGGGGTTTTATTTTTTGATCACCCAATTCCATAATTCAGTATGAAGTTGCAAATCAAAAAGGCAAAAGAATAAAACATGTACATAAAGAAGATATTTTCCCCTGGATTTCTTTTACTGATACACCATTAATATTCACTTGCTTTTACACTTTTTTCAATTGTGAGGATAATACGCTGAAAATTAGATGTAGAATCACAGGCTGTTTTATAGTACCCACTTATTTTATAGTACCTAAAATAAGCCATGGAGCCACAGTTGTCCAAGTTTTAGTTTGTTCATGTACATCTGAAGGATTCGGAATCGACCATCCCTTCTAATTCTGAAACTGAGGGGAATCTTGCCTCTGTGTATATCAACTGCCTTTTTTTGATATTAAGGATAGTAGTAATGTGTTGGTATCACAGATAAACATTCTCATGTTCTTTAAAGAATTTACGTTCAGGCTGGGCTCAGTGGCTCAGCCTGTAATCCCAGCACTTTGGGAGGCCAAGGTGAGAGGATTGCCTGAGCCCACAGGTTCGAGAACAGCCTGGGCAACTTGACGAGCCCTCGTCTCTACATTAAATCAAAAAATTAGCTGAGCATGGTAGCTCACGCCTGTAGCTCCGGGTACTTGGAAGGCTGAGGCGGACGGATCGCTGGAGCCCAGCAGGTCGATGCTGGGGTGGCCATGAGTGTGCCACTGCACTCCAGCTTGGGCGCTGGAGTGAGACTCCAACTCAAAAAAGGAAATAAAGAATTCACGTTCAAGGTAGAACTGAAGGAAAAGGCCTGGGTCGTGATGCTTGATGTGCGCGTTATGGTAGAAGGAGATAGAACCAGAACCGTCATGACGGTGTCTCGGGAACAAGTCAAGGTTTGGGGGTTCGTTTCCATCCTTTCATGAATCTAAAAAAGTGTAACAGTGCTCAGATGTGACGTGTCGTCCTCCTCCTCAGGAGAAAACCCTGATCCCAACTGTCACACCTTTCTGTCTCTCTTTCCTTTAGGCCATCCAGTGAGGAGAGAGAGACCGAAGTGTCTCTGAAGGACTCAGCACTAGATACCTAGGTTGACGTATCTGGAATAGAGAGGACACCTGAGAAGTTTGTAATGGTTTTTGTTTGGAATATTTAGACTGCTGAAAGTTTTAAATTTTTATAAGCATAGGTTTTGATGTTTAAAACTTGTTTTGAGGGAGAAAAACCCTTCACTTTGTTTAAAAGTAAACAATGCTAATTGTACTCGTGCAGTATTAACAACTCCATTATTACAGTAAATGTGGGGCAAAATCCATTTAGAGAATGTTAAACTGCTTTTCCAGACATGGTTGTAGCATATTTTCAATTAGTGTGTGTATGTTAATGTGTAATTGACAGTAGAACAAAGTTACATTTTAAAAACTACTTGTATAAACTTTTCCCCTCTTCCCAAATACTGTGGGGTTTGTGCATAGTTTTTACGAATCTTGTACTTAACAGACTGTCTTTTCACTGTTTGTGGGTTTTGTGGAAGTTGAGCATTTTTTTGGTAGATAAAATGTTACTTCTATACAACTACTCACTTCCTTCTTGTATCAAAAGTTCATTTTGATTTCACTGTCTGCGTTGTGCTGCATTATCCTGCTTCTTTGAAAGTGTGGTCTGTATGCCTTTTTTTATGACAACTAGATATCCCACTGAGGTTGAACTGAGAATTCTACGAGACACAAAATTCATGTTAATTTCTGAAGGTAATTTAGTTTTGTGGTTGGGAATTCAGTGGAGTCATACGACTTCCTACAGACAACAGACTTGGTATATATATAAGAATGAATCTGACTTTAGGGTTGAATCATCTAAGAACCTTTACAGGCACGAGCAACTAAAACGGAAAACTAAGTTTATTTTTGAGAAATGCCTTCACTTTCTAAGTTATTTTTAAAAGTCATACTCATTAAGGAACTACTAAGTATTTTTTAATTAGGAAAAAAAAATCAACCCATAATTGCTTATGTGGTAGATATAAGTAAATGCTATATAAGGAAACGAAACTATTTGAAAACACGGCTATATTACCAAGGAACGTTTATTTTCATTTCTAGTCCTACATGCCAGAGTACTGCAAAAAGTAGACACGAGTCGCCCCGCTGTAGTACTTTGGTAGTCTGTGTGTTGATGTGCACAGACAACAGCAGGGTGAAACCAGTGCTTAACGTAAAATATTTAAGGTTATATTAACTAAAGAGTAGCATTTCTAAGGTATTTTGAATATGAGGTCATTTGGTACTTTTCAGTAGGTAGAAGGATAGGAATATGGGAATATGGCTTAATACCAGTGTTTGTTGTTTGTGTGTGACATTGTATGGTTTGACCATCTAGGATAATTGTTTTCATCCATAGGTAAAAAATTTGAATTACTTAAATAATTGGATTTTTACTTTTGAGAGGTCTTGTTACAATGGACTCACTATTTTGAGAGAACCTGCATATATATATATATGTATGTGTGTGTGTGTGCATATATATATATATATATATACACACACACATATATACATACACCAGTCATTATCTGTTTGGTCCTTAATACAATTTCAACTTGGACAGATTCTAGTTAAGCCATAAGTCAATGTGTTAACTTGTTTTGATTAAAGAATTTTTCTATCAAACTCTACTAGTAAATTACTTCTTTGCTATTTACAAGAGTACATGATGGGATTCTGGATTTGCTGCCAAGGAAATAATTTCTCAGTTAACTAGTCATAGAGATTATGTTGTATGGGAAGACAGAGTAACTAACCAGTGAGCTCAAGATGATTAAAAATGCGACCAGGGGGTGGGGGGAGGAGACAAAACATCAGTGAGGGTGCATGATCCCAGTCCTGGCGAAGTGGGGCCCAGTGAGAGGCCCAAACCTCACCTGTGCGTAACCACTTATGTACCTAATCCTGACTTGATAAAAATAAAGGAAATATTGTTTATCTACTGTTTACCCTCCTTTCTATCCCCTGATCCACCAGATGAGAAGCCACAGAGTATTCAACTTTTGGAGATACATCAGCAATTTGATAATTTATGTCTGTTTTCCTAGGCTGATCTTGCTCTAACCAGCTGATATATGTACAGAGTCTTATAAATAGTTATCAAGAACTTCCAGGAGCATTGGCTTAACTTAAATTGTGTATTTGGTCAAAACTCTGTAACTGAACCAGCCACCAAGAGAAAATTTCAATGAGATAGCACTGCCCTCAAAGAGAGTATATATAATTTCATGTGTATTTTTTCATCATTAGATAAAAGAGTAAGTTATATACAACCCCACAGAATTGGTTGTTGAAGGTTTTCTCTGCTGCTTGGAGAGATATCAGATACACCATCTGCACCAAGAGAATCTGATTGGGACCTTGCATATGAAGTTTTGACAAGAGAACCTTAAACCTCATAACTGCTTTTATAGTCAGTTATTTCAGAGTATGATAGATTTTACCCAGTTTCTGCTGATACAATAATGTAGTATGTTCCTACCCACACATACTTACCTGGTTACAGATGTCAGGTCAAGGTGAGGTCTGCCAATCTAATTCTGAATAAGAGGAAAGATGTTATAGGGCTCTGTGAGTACTTTGCTAATAACTTTTGTCACATTGGCCGGAGAAGGTACAATATGTTGGAAATAGCATCCACATACCACTAAACCCTTAAGAAACAAAGAAGTTGGTATAATAGGTATGTGTTTATACATATTTGTGTTGGGTAATTCTGCAACACACAGATATTAAAGATAACTGATCTCTCAGTAAAATAAAAATGTATAATTATCCTTAAAGGGTACTGAAGCCTGAGAAGGATGTTTTTTTGGTTTTTTTTTTTTGAGTTGGAGTCTCACTCTGTCGCCCAGACTAGAGTGCAGTGGC
The DNA here is from genome assembly GCA_027257055.1 of Cephalopachus bancanus. Lineage (NCBI taxonomy): Eukaryota > Metazoa > Chordata > Mammalia > Primates > Tarsiidae > Cephalopachus > Cephalopachus bancanus. The sequence continues at coordinate 44,772 of JAPVLO010001532.1, read as the reverse complement.
TGCTCCCAGCCACCGCAGCCTCTACCTGCTGGGCTCCGGCGATCCTTCCGCCTCAGCCTCCCAAGTAGCTGGAACTACAGGCGTGCACTACTACACCCGGCTAATTTTTTGATTTTATTGTAGAGCTGAGGTCTCGCCAAGTTGCCCAGGTGGGTCTCGAACCCACAGGCTCAGGCAGTCTACTCACCTCAGCCTCCCAAAGCGCGGGATTACAGGCTAAGCCACCAAGCCTGGCTGAGAAAGATGTTTAATAGCGATTCCTTTTCTATATATAGGGACTTGTGTGCATATGCACCCACTGTTACATCAAAATGAAATTCGTTTCAACCACAAAGGAGGCTGACTGATAAATTCATGGCAAATTTAATAGGCATGTGGTGTTGAATAAATTTAAAATAGGTATAACGAAATACTGTCTTGGATGAGGGATTATAGCTCCAAAACATACAAAGTTAAAAATTTCTTTTGACTTGAATTTGGTGAGCTACCTGTATAAATGACACCCAACACAGGCAAACTGAGGGAGTAACCTGGTTAGCCGTTCTTCTTGTTAACCTGAAGAACTATAAGAATTCTCAAGAAGTGATGAAACAGGGATTCCGGCAGCAATAATGCTGGAAGTGGTACGTTTCTTCTCTGTCCACTAAAATGAATTGATTGGCACCACACATAGAATAATGCACTGTGACCATAATTAACTTTCTGGAATTTGCTGTTCTGAGTATGAAGCAAAAATGAGTAACGGTAAGTAGATCCTTGCAACGCAAGACCTTTAAGGAATGCATTCTTAAAAGTAAAGGAATCAGGCCAGGCAAAGTGGCTCGTGCCCACGATCCCAGCGCTTTGGGAGGCTGAGAGTGGGAGGACTGCTTGAGCCCAGGAGTTCGAGACCACTCTGGGCAGCATAATGAGAATGCATCTCTACAAAAACTCAGAAAATTAGCCAGGCATAGTGCCATGCACCTGGCATTCCAGTTACTTGGGAGGCCGAGGCAGAAACACCACCTGAGCCCAGGAGTTCGAGGCTGTGTGTCATCATGCCACTGTGCTCCAGCCTGGGGTAGAGTGAGACCCTGTCAGAGAAAAAATAATCAAAAGTTTACCTGTTGCATTTCAGGACTGGGTAAATCGCTTATTTATCTTAAATCTATGTTTTTCCAGCAAAATTTCAACCTGCTAAATCTTAAGCATCGTTGAATACACTAAAGTAGAAATTCAGGCACAACATAAGTCAGCCACGGAGGGGCCTCTCAGTTCTTTGTACTGATCTTCTGAGTACTGACTGAGTCGATGAAAACACCACCAGACATACCAGAAACGGGTGCGTGTCATCTCCAAACCAATTAACTGGATATGTGGCATTTAAGTCCATAAAACATACTCCATTGTCAGTCTTAAACACACAGGCCTACAGTTTTCCTCAGATTTTGATTTATATGGTAAATGTCTGTTTTTAGCCATCCAAATGTGCAATTCAGTCGAATTTAAATACAACCTAGGGGAGAGAAAGCGAAACTTAAATGTCTGTTGTAAATGATGCAGTTAAAATCTATTTTCATAGCATTAAATCTTAAACCATATTAAGTTTTCCACCCAAAGAAGCTTCCAGAGAATATTTAAATATAGATAGCTACAAATTTCTCTCAGGATCCAGACCTGGGAATTAAGTTTCTTTCTTTCTCTTTGGCTCAGAATAAGAGAGTAACTAGGATTATCATGATAAGAAGACCAGAAGGGTTGAACAGTGGGCCAGAAAAAGTCATGTCCCCGTTTCCTCCTTATGCTTATAGAATATTGGTATAATTGCCCAAGAATAAGTGAGCCAGAACTAGCAATCAGTAGGAACTTAAATTGTCCACGTTCCATGTCCCTGTGGTCATACAAAATCTGCTACTTTTTAAAAATCATATTAAGCTGACATTGTAAATTCATAGCATGTGATTCACAAAACGTCTGTCAAGAAACGAAGCTTGGATTTAAATGTTACTTCATTACAGTCATGAGTATACACGAGATCTTTTTACATCCATTAGGCACGTAGTGAGGCTCATTAAAACATCTTAGGCGCCCAGTTTCTATCATATAAAACCTAACATTACAAAAGAGCCCTGTAGAAGATTAAATGACCCAACAGCTATTCTTGATTCTGCAGTACTCATTACATAACTTACTCCTTTCCCTAATTTTTATCACAGATGCTTGAAGGATCTTTACCTTGGAAGCCTCAAGGTAGGAGGTGATAGGTGTAGCTCTCACATTCTCCAGAGAATTTCCAAAGTACTTCTACCACTTGATGTGTCATTAACTGAGTTCTACCACTGGCAAAAAACACTCTGGACAGAAAATGAAATGGGCAAGCCACAGACTGGGAGAAAGAATCAGGATACGTGCATCTGATAAAGCATTTATATTTAGAATATATAAAACACTTCTACAACTCAATAAGATACCCATTTAAATGGGTAAAAATCACTAAATTAAAAATATACTTTGCACAAATACTAAATCAAATAACTTAATCTATCAAACATTAAGTACAATCAAGTTAGTTTATAAGAAAATCTGTGATTCTGACTTTTTCTTTCGGTAGCTTTAGCTGATTGTTCCAAGTGGATCCTGTCCTCAGTAGCATTTCTTGAAAATAAAGTAACCATTCAAGAGAACAGTTATTTCACGGTGCACTTTTGTGTGTGTGTGTGTGGGGGGCATTTTCAATTAAAGGTTCCAGGATCCACGTAAGGATATGCAAGGAATTCGCCCAGTTTGTTGCCTTCTGAATCATAATGAAGCATTCGGAAGCAAACATCACAAAAGAAACATGGGTCCACTGGTGCAAAACTGTCATTGTTCGTCACCCATCTGTAGTTTTTAAAAAAAGATATAGTACATCATTACAATCAAGTTTTTCATGCTTCATCATACCGTAAATTATGATCTGTAGTATGTAAACGTAACATTCCCACTATTTCCTTATCAGTCTATATTATTAATACATTATAACCCTTTATATAATTTTGTATACACATAGAGAAACATATCACTACCAATATTCTACAAAGCAAAAGAGCATCTAACACTAAGAAACACTGTGGGGGGGCATACCTCATCAACAAGGGTACCTGATAACGAACATGTGTATACCTAATCCTGAATTGTACCCCACATCTTTAAAATAAAAATTAAAAAAAAAAGAAACTGCAGAATGCTGTTTCTTTGTAAGACTTCCCCTTAAAGCTAAGTAAAGAGTAGACATCTCTCTGAAAGCATCATACGTCTGCCACAACATACCGATTCTCCAAGCGACTTACTCATCAAAGACCATTATAAGATATTACAGATCTGATAAAACACTTTTGCCTATCTTTTTTTTTTTTTTTTTTTGGTGAGTCGGAGTCTCACTCTTGTTGCCCAGACTGGAGTTCAGTAACACGCTCACGGCCACCTAGGCTCAAGCGATCCTTCTGCCGTGGCCTTCCAAGTAGCTGGCACTACACATGCACGCCACCACACCCAGCTAGTTTTTGTGATTTATGGTAGAGACGAGGTCTCACCAAGTTTGCGCAGGCTGGTCTTGAACCCTCAGGCTAAGGCAAACGTCTTGCCTTGGCCTCCCAAAAAGTGCTGGGATGACAGGCTGAGCCACCACACCTAGCCGCCTAATTTATCTTTTTAGCAGGTAAATGAGCACCAGTTAACTTGAAAACTACAACTGTTTGACCCAGCATTCAGAGCATAATGTTACAATATGGAGCTTATACAAATGGGAATATAGGCAACATTATTAAATTGAGATTGTATTCCACCGTATTCAAACTCTGCTTCTCATGGAATGTTTGATCTTTAACAATTTTGTTTTTGTCGAATCTGACTTACTGTTTTCCTGTTGATCTTTCAGAAAAGAATATTGTGGTAGGGAAGATGAAAGAAGCTGAAGATGCAGGTGGAGACCCTTACCCTAAATGCTTGGGACCAAAAGTATTCCAAATTTCAGATTTTTTTGAATATTGGAATATTTGTATTATGCTATATATACTTAACTGGTAGGGCATTCCAAATCTGAAAATCCAAAATGCTCCAATGATAATTTCCTTTGAGCATCATGTTGGCACTGAAAAAGTTTCAGATTCTGCATTTCTGATTTTCAGCTTTGGGGTGCTCAGCCTGTACTAAATTCACCCCTTTCCTGAGTCAGACTTCTGGACTCAGATCTACAGTAAGAAATGCCTTACAATCTAAACATGCAGAATCACATAAAGTTAAAAAAAAAAATAACTTGTGGTAGAGGGAGGGTCTCACTATGTTGCACCAGCTGGTCTTGAACTCCTGGCCTCAGGTAATCCTCCTGCCTCAGCCCCCCCAAAGCACTGGTATTACAGATGTGAGGCATTGTGCCCAACCAAAAATGTTTTTTGTTATTTTTGAGTTGGAGTCTCACTCTGTCGCCCAGACTGGAGTGCAGTGGCCACTCCCGGCCACCGCAGCCTCGACCCGCTGGGCTCCGGCGATCCTTCCGACTCAGCCTTCCAAGTAGCCGAATTACAGGCATGCGCTACCATGCCCGGCTGAGTTTTTGATTTATTGTGGAGATGAGCTCTCGCTGCCCAGGCGGGTCTCGAACCCGCGGGCTCAGGCAATCCACTCACCTCAGCCTCCCAAAAGCGTGGGATGACAGGCTGAGCCACTGAGCCCAGCTCAAAAATGTTATACAACTATATTTTGACCTCATTAGTGAAGTGTCATTTCATCGACAAGCTGTGGGATGAGGCTGAAAATAAAACACAGACAGGAGGCAGAACGTGGCTCCCTGAGCGCTGTATCAACCCTGACTTCCAACCTACCCCCAAACTTATGTACATATGATCATGTTTCCTTACTGTTTAAAAATAATAGTTTTAGCCTGCTAATCTGAGCGTAGCACTTCTCTACTAGACATATTTACAAACTAAAGTACAGGGAAAACTGAGCTGGGCTCGGTGGCTCAGTCTGTAATCCCACGCCTTTGGGAGGCTGAGGTGAGTGGATTGCCTGAGCCCGCGGGTTCGAGACCCGCCTGGGCAACTTGGCGAGCCCTCATCTCCACAATAAATAAAAAACTTTGCCGGGTGTGGTAGCGCGCGCCTGTAGTTGGAAGGCTGAGGCGGAAGGTCGAGGCTGCAGTGGCCGGGAGCGGCAACTGCACTCCAGTCTGGGTGACAGAGTGAGATTCCAATTCAAAAAAAAAAAAAAAAAAAAACAAGGGAAAACTGAAATATGAAAAGTCAAAAGTACTTAACTACTGAAAACCAACACTTCTCAAAGAAAAATGTAAGCATCACTCACCTGGCAGTGTACATTTTACAAACAAAACATTTTCTGGTCCACAGCCAGTGCTTCTTGATAAGGAGGGGATAGAGTGTCCTATCCACGCAGTCATCATGGTGCACAAGCCTTTGGTTCATGAGAAAATAAATGAAAACATTAAAGGGCAAATTTTTATATTTGCAGAGAAATACATCTGACCCCCAACATTAGGAATATAGATGTTTTCGATTTTTGCTTACGAAAGATTCATATTAATTACTTCCTTCACCACACTGGACTAAATTGTGTTCCATAGAATACTTTCTCCAAAACAAGGCTCTCTCTCCTGAGAGACTCCTCAGATTCCTTTACGTGCACCATCACCCTCTAAGAGGAAGCTATTGTATGCAGAACTTAATGCTTCTATTCCATCAGAAAATCCTTACTACTTAACATTTAGTACCTTTGTATGGAACATAGTTTGAGCAGGGCTACTCAGTGATATTTAACCTAGATTAACTGGTTGTTACAAGGTGGCTCTTGTTTTTTAATGTCCCCTTTATTAAAATCTAAATCTGGTTCCTGGCATAATATGAACTGGTAGAATTTTAGTTTTAGGCGTCCGAATTACGAAACTTTAAAAAACTTCCAAGTGAAAGTTAATCTCCAACTCTGCCACTAATCAGCACCATGGCTTTGGGTAGATTCCTTAAACCATGACAGACCTCAGATGATTTTTCTGAAAAAGGAAAGAATGGCACAAAATTATTCTAAAAGTTCCTGACAATTCTAAAATTTGATTTTTTTTTTTTTGGGTAAGAAAGAGTAGCGGTGTATTAGACAATGACTAAACTTTTGATAGCTAGTACTGTGTAAAAGCACTGAATGAATAAACTTGTAAGATGAAAATGACTGGTGGTCTAAATTGCCTTTAGAAAGTTCCACACCGCAAACTCTTAGTAAGTGCAAATTGCTCTTTCTCTATCAAGAAAACAGATCCTTATTTCTTTTGTTTTCTGCTCATCAAGAAGCTGCCTTGAGCTTAAGGGCCACGTTTTTATCCTTCAGCCTTAGACAGCACCGTTTATATGCCTACACTGTAGGAAACACAAGGTTAGTAAGACTAGTCAGTGAGCAATCAATCGTGGATTGTTTTCCAGCTTACGTTTATTATGAGGCAAGTACATTCTCCCACACTTGAATGGAAGATCAGGCAGAACAGCTTACATAACATTTTAATAATATCAGACACACGTGTACTATATGCAATTCTGAAAGTCACATGAATCCAAGGTTTACGGGCTCTCCTGACTCCTCCTCCTCCTTCTCTAGGGGCAGCTATTTTCCATTCTCAACTGTTTCTTCAGAGTTTGGCTCTTCGCTATAGAATGACTATAATTTTGGCTTAAACAGGTATTTAGTGTTTAAATTATGACGAATTAATGCGGTTGCCAACCAAGCCACACAACTGACTACATTTTCCTTTCACTGTGTAACATTCTGTTTTCTACCTACTAATTCCTTTGCTCTTTCCAGTGTACTTGTCACTAATTCAGTTCTCTTTCCTCTTCTTTTAGAGAGACAGGGTTTCACTGCTGCCCACACTGGAATGCAGTGGTATGATCCGAGCTCACTGTGGCCTGGAACTCTTGGGCTCAAGCAGTCCTCCTGTCTCAGCCTCTCAAGCAGCTGGGATTATACACATCTGTCACCACACCTGACTTATTTTTTAGTTTTTGTAGAGATAAGGCCTCACTATGTATCCCAGGCTCGAACTCTTGGGCTCAAGTGATCCTCCTGCCACGGCCTCCTAAAGTGCTGGGATCACAGGCGTGAGCCACTATACCCAGTCAGTTCCCTATTATCTGTTGTAAAAGTAAACGTCATGTCAATTTGAGTTAAATACCTATAGGGGGATCTATCAGTTCAATTTTCCCTTCCAGACAGCCTTCCTGAGTTCTTTTTTTGTTTTTGTTTTTTTTTGAGTTGGAGTCTCACTTTGTCACCCAGACTGGAGTGCAGCTTCGACCTGCTGGGCTCCGGCGATCCTTCCGCCTCAGCCTTCCAAGTAGCTGGAACTACAGGCGTGTGCTACCACGCCCGGCACTTTTGATTTATTGTAGAGATGAGGTCTCGCCAAGTTGCCCCGGCGGGTCTCGAACCCGCGGGCTCAGGCAATCCACTCACCTCAGCCTCCCAAAGGCGCGGGATTACAGGCTGAGCCACCGAGCCCAGCCCTGAGTTCTCTAAGAGATTGGCTCCAGCCTCTGAACCAAATTTTTCTCCAGGTCTGCCATACAGCTATCATACTGGGGTTTCACTTTCCCATCATTCTGAGAATTCCCTTTATGTCTACTTAATCTATTTGGTGCTGCATCCCACATCTCTCTTGTTCACGGTTTACTGTGTGTGAAGTATGAGGTGGGACCCCAAAACACCCGGAATTTATTTAACCCTTTGCACTCGGAGGCATCTCCAGGATCACCTGCTGGTATCTAGACCGTGCTTTTTTGCCGAATAGTGAAAAATGAATCATTTCATATCAAACAGCATAGCATCGGAACTCTTTATTTTACTGTAATGATATTTGGCTTATAATGGAATTCTGGACATTGAGGAGCTGATTTATTACAAGACAATCAAAATGTAGTATCTTCTGTTTTTTAATGTGTGGCAAGGCATGAAAACAGTCTCTGAGATGTCCTGCAGGCTCACTGATACATGCTGTGCCATAGTCACTTGTGGGACATCTCCCACCTGGTGTCTTTCTATTCGTGCAGATAGTACAGTCTGTTTTCTTCCTCCCACACTAATAACGTAAAATTTAGGCTGGGCTCGGTGGCTCAGTCTGTAATCCCAGCACTTTGGGAGGCCGAGGCGAGTGGATTGCCTGAGACCGTGGGTTCGAGACCAGCCTGGGCAACTTGGTGAGACCTCATCTCTACAATCAATCAAAAATGAGCCGGGCGTGGTAGCGCGCACCTGTAGTTCCAGCCACTTGGAAGGCTGAGGCGGAAGGATTGCTGGAGCCCGCAGGTCGAGGCTGCGGTGGCCAGGCGCTTGCCACTGCACTCCAGTCTGGGCGACAGAGTGAGACTCCGACTCAAAAAAAAAAAAAAAAATTCTGGAGACCCAAAATACGTGTCAACAGGGACTTTCTGGAAACATTTTCCATTATTGGCACAATAAATTTTCTATTACTGGCATTATAAATTTTTAATACTAGTAAGTACTGGTTCCTAATTATTGATCAAACGTATGTTATTGGTCCACAAAAAGTGTAAAATGGTCTCTTAGAAGGAATCAACCAGCAGTAGAGCAGGGTTTATTCCTACATACAGATTGGTCCTTTTTTTTTGAGTCAGAGTCTCACTCTCTCACCCAGGCTAGAGTGCAGTGGCACGCTTACGCCACCTCAGCCTTCCAAGTAGCCGGAACAACAGGCAGGTGCCACTGCACCCAGCTAATTTTTTCACTATTGTAGAGACAAGGTCTCACCATGTTGCCCAGGCTGGTCTCGAGCCTGTAGGCTCAGGCAATCCTCTTGCCTCTGCCTCCAAAGTGCTGGGACCATAGGCTGAGCCACCGCGCCCAGCTCAGATTGGTCCTTCTTAAACCCAGATTTCCTAAAATAATGGCAACCCTTCGGGTCCTCTCCCACTGTGGGAGCTTTTCTGTGCTCAATAAATCCTGCTTTCTCAAAAAAAAAAAAAAAGAAAAAGAAAAAAGGAAACGAACAGCCTTACCCATGGAATAGGTATACACACAATTTACAAGTAATCCCTCAATCTCATTTTAGACTATTCTAGCTCCTTTATCTTATCGTAGCATTAAGACTTCACATTTATCAAGTATTAAAACGACTCTTCTCTTCTCCTAGTTCCCTTTTATCTTTCTCAAATTCTGGCAAAAAGGCAACCTAGAAATCAAGTTGCAAGTGTGCAAAGCAAGGAGCTTATAGGATATCCAAAATGGATGGCTATCACCAGAATAACAGCTGTTGGGTTCAAAATGGGCATACTCTACAAAGTATTTACAGATTTCAACCCGCTAATAAACAGTACTGACTTTCCAGACACGAACAAGAGAGGACGCAAATGGACGCAGAGCGCGGGGTGCGGCACGGAAAGTTCTTGCTGCTCCCAGGCCAGCTTGCAGTGATGATTACTCTCACTCCTCTTGTTTTTAAAAAGCTACCTGTGCTTTTATACTCTGAAGCAGAGAGAAGGAAAAGAGGAACAGAATGTTCTGAGTGCTGCCACCTACCTCATGTCAGTAACGACAACAACGTGTTCACAGTCTCCCTGGTGACAGTACAAGTAAGGAAAACCCAGCTTAATGCACAAGTCATTGAAGGTGAACTCTTCCATTCTGGCGGTCTGAAACTTCCCGTAGCCTCTGTCGTGGGACTCTGACCACTCGATGACAGTTCTGAGGAAGGCGAAGGCAAGGACGTCTCACTGCTCCACACAAACTTCGAAACCACAGAAAATGGTTTGTGACGGCAGAAATTCATGTAGCCCTGGCTCACTGAACTAACTGGACAGCTGCCATCTTGAGGGGAAGACCATGGTGGGGCTAGGAATGCTAATTTCTTCTTCTTCCGTTAAAGCATCAATTCTCAAAGTGTGGCCCTTGAGGTCAAAATTATTCTCACGAGCCGGGCTCGGTGGCTCAGCCTGTAATCCCGCGCCTTTGGGAGGCTGAGGTGAGTGGACTGCCTGAGCCCGCGGGTTCGAGACCCGCCTGGGCAGTGAGACCTCATCTCTACAATAAATCAAAGAGTCAGCCGGGCGTGGGAGCGCGCGCCTGTAATTCCGGCTACTCGGAAGGCTGAGGCGGAAGGATTGCCAGAGCCCAGAGGGTCGAGACTGCGGTAGCTGGCAGCGGCTGCTGCATTCCAGTCTGGGTGACCGAGTGAGACTCCAACCCCCCCAAAAAAACCAAACCAAATTATTCTCACGATCACATTAGGATCTTGCGGCCCTTTTCAACGCTCACCCTGTCATAAGCCACCAGTTTTCTAGAAGCTATGGGATGTGGCTTTGAATGCAAAATGAGTAACAATGCCACTCCTCTCACTATTCTATCTTGGAAAACAGGTATTTTTGTCCCAAAAATGTTAACAGGCAACGAGAGTCAAAGCACCATTTCAAATATTCCTCAGTTTCAGTGTCAAATGTGACCAACAGAGAGAGTTACATAAACAATAACGCACCGAGGCCCCCAGTCATTCACAGAATAAAGGAAAGCTGAGACCAAACAGTCTAAACTGCTGCATCAGAATACAGGACACAAATGGCCGTAAGAGGGTTTATATAAACACTTAAAAATACTCTCACTGCCAAAACATGTAAGAAACGTATGATGTCGTTAAAATAACATTAAGTGTAAATTTTTCATGTTGTATACTTAATGTTTCAATTTGGATTCATTCATTCACTTAGGTTGAAGAGAGAAAAAACAGTGGAAGATTAATTGACCACTGTTACCTAAGTATAAAGGCCAGAGAGTATAAAGGCTTTCAGAGGGATTTCACTTTTTTAGAGGTGGGGTCTCGCTGTATTGCCCAGGCTGGAGTGCAGTAGCTATTCCCAGGTACCACCACCACAGTGCCTACAGCCTGGAACTCTTGGCCCTCGCCTCCTGAGTAAGCTGAGACTACAGGCACATATTACCAAGACCAGCTCAATTTTTTTTAGATGTATGTAGTGCTCAATACAAGATATATAAATAATGCCTTGGCAAAGATCCCTAATAGAACAGTAAGAAGATTTTTGGTGATATCACTACTTTGAGAACTAGAAATAGGAGACATTGAGAAGATTTTTAGAAACAATACCTGCTCAAATCTCTGCATTCTGGGTATCTTTTATCATTGTAAAATGTTCCTTCAAAATAAAAGAAGGCTGATTTGTATAGGTCCTAAAAGAAAACAGATGGTGTTGAGAGAAAGCCTATTAATAACAATTATGAAATTATCCTAAGTATTAATTCAAAATTTATGCATCATAAAAAATCACACTAATGTTTTACATTAACTGTATGGAAATTCACAGAATATGCTTGGCTCATTAACTTTTTAAAATTTAACAGAAACCTACAATGTGACAAACACTATGTCATCAGGGATAAGGGTATAAAGACATGTTCCCTGCTGCTCTTTTCAATTTTATCCTATTGCTGGTCTAATGATCAAGTTTGATTTAAATTGATATATTTTCCCAAGATTCATGAAAGGAACCCAATTAGAAACCACATAAACTTCAGTATTATTTTACCATATGCATTCACAGCAGTGAGTTGTTTCCGATACTAGAACTAAAAACCAAATTCCTATCTTTGGCGTGTCCCCAGTGAAAAGTATAATCACTGAGCTACTTTTTCCATCATTTTTTTGTACTTTCAATGTCTTTTTTTATTTTTATTTTTTGAGTTGGAGTCTCACTCTGTCACCCAGACTGGAGTGCAGTGGCATGCTCCCGGCCACTGCAGCCTCCACCTGCCGGGCTCCGGCGATCCTCCCGCCTCAGCCTTTCAAGTGGCTGGAACTACAGGCGCGCGCTACCATGCCCGGCTAATTTTTTGATTTATTGTAGAGACAAGGTCTTGCCAAGTTGCCCAGGCAGGTCTCAAACCCGCGGGCTCAGGCAATCCACTCGCCTCAGCCTCCCAAAGTTGCTGGGATTGCAGGCTGAGCCACCGAGTCTGGCCTCAATATCTTTTAACAAAAATTTTCCCTTTACATTTTCAGTAACTCTTAGGCAGACAGAATGTGGATTTTTCTATTTTAACTCAAGCAATCCTACCCCAGATACTATTGTAGTAGAACAATTTGTGTAAATTCTCAGGTTTCTTAACTTTCAACGCATCACAATTTCCATCAGAGAAGTGGCTCCTAATCCTGACTGCAAAACAGAATCACAAAAATACCAAACCCAAGTCTCACCTCAGTCAGACTCATTCAATGAGAATCTCTGAGGATGTGGCCCAGGCATCAGTATTTTCCTAAAGTTCTCTAGGAGAAATATGCAACTGGAGCTGAGAACCACTCAGAGTTGTCCTTCACCACATGCTCAGAACCAGACCCTAAGAGGAGGGTCCGAAGACGTGCGCTACCTTCCTCACCTACCACTTTGGGACTCTGGGTATATAACAATCTCTTCTCAGACCTCAGTGTCCTCACCTGTAAAATGAGGACAATAACATCTACCATGACATCTTACAGACCTGTGGTGAGGCACAAAAGCAATTTTTATGATCTATAGAAGATATATACGTCTCAGGTACTAAAATAATTTTGCCCTCATATTATAATTTCTCATCCATTCCTCTGAAGTTTCTGTATTTCCTAATTGCCTTAATCTTCCCATTTACAGACCATTTTGCGTTGGTGTCAGACACCCTTGCAAGACTGGCTATGCTACTTCTCCCTGGACTAGCCACTAATCTCACTGACTCGGCTTCCTCATGCAAAATATGAGGAAAGCCATTACTTTCCTCATAGGTCATTGTAAGATAAAAAGCTGCACCTAATGCCATATGCCTTGCTGCTAAAACACAAAATCTGACACTTAACACACTTGTAAACCCTGAAAGAGGTAAGCTAGGATCCAAAATAAAAGTTCTGAAAAAATAACTACTGCCTTATTTTAGAAACAAAATGAAGTTTAGTGTATGTAAAAATTTGCTCATTACAAAACACGTCTACAGAACATCTTAAGTGATTTAAGCAACTTAATGCCTTTTGGCATAATTATTAATTACAAGGTAAACTCTCAAAGAACAAAAACATTTTCCATCTGAATCATAAGTCATCATGAATAACCTTCCCTTATCTGGCCAGAAGTGGGAATTTATATCCTGACCACTAAGGGGAACTCTTGAATAAATTATATTCTTTGATTAATGTTGTGTGTGATAAGGCTAGGAGAGTTGGGCCAGTATATTTAAATCTCTTTTCTTTTCTTTTTTTTTTTGAGTTGGAGTCTCACTCTGTTGCCCAGGCTGGAGGGCAGTGGCACGCTCCCAGCCACTGCAGCCTCCACCTGCTGGGCTTAGGCGATCCTTCTGCCTCCACCTTCCGAGTAGCTGGAACTACAGACACACACCACCACGCCCGACTAGTTCTTGTGATTTACTGTAGAGACGAGGTCTCGTCAAGTTGCCCAAGCTGGTCTCGAACCTCCAGGCTCAGGCAAGCTCCCAAAGTGCTGGGATTACAGGCTGAGCCACTGTGCCCGGCCAACAAAGTTTATCTCTAAAAGCACTGAGACGGCACCCCTAAAGAATTCAAATATCCTAAAACCATTTTCAGTATATAACTAAAAAAATAGCTAAGTGTAATCTCTCTTTTTTTAAAAATAGAGACAGTGTCTCACCATGTTGCCCAGCCTGGCTCAAACTCCTGGCCTCGGGTGATCTTCCTGCCTTGGTCTCTCAAAGTGCTGGGATTTCAGTCATGAGGCTCTGTGTCCAGCCCTTCAGTGTAATATGTGTGTGAGCCATGATGCTCATCTGCATACCAACCGAAGACTGAACAGTTAGCCTAGGGGCTGACAGACACACAGCACCTAGAATCAACATATGCACTATAATGGACAAATAAAGAGGTCAGAGTGGCAAAGAAAGACCAGGAAAAATTTTATGTAAAGGGTGAGTTTTGAGCTGGGTCTGGAAATCTGAGTATCAACTCACCAAACATATAGAGGGAGAACAAGGGCAAGAAAAGGACGTTTGAGGAAGATGCATAAATTCACTGTGGCCAAAGCATCAAATCTAAAGGTAGAGGAGGAGTCGAACGGAAAGTTAATTTGGGATCATCACTGTAAAAGGTCTTATACATCAGCCTAGGGGGGAGAAAAAAGTACAAAGATGAAAACTAAGCTACACCAACATTTACGTGGCTGGTGGAATAGGACCCAGCAAATGAGATTTTGTTGATTTATTTACAAACTCTGTGTCCATCCAAGTTATCCCCAAATCTTTTATGCATGCAGAGGAGATGCTGCCCCTCTCCTGAAACAGACCAGCAAATCTAAGGTCTTCTGCCAGAGTTGTACCAGGGAACGGAATTAGTACAGTCCTGCCCTAGGATGAAATTTGGGAAGGACAAGGCCCTCCTCTCCTGCTCATCAGATGAACAATCCCTCCTGAATGCAGGAGCCAATCTGCCACGTGGTTCCTTTTCAGCCTATTCCAATGGCCCACGGGGTTCTTCCGAGAGCACCACATTGGGATGCATCAGCTTGGACCAACCTGATATGCTCTCTCCCTGTTGGGAGCCGGTCCTCGGACTGACGGACGCTACTGAGGCTCTCGGGTCAACTCCAACCTTTTGCTGACAGCAATTATGACAGGTTACAACTTTAGAAAAGCTCTGATTATAAGAAGCTTGATGGAATTACATGCGAGAAGAGAGTTTTTTTACCAGGATGTTTATGAGCTTGCTAGAATAATCACTGTTTCCACAGCTTATTATAATCATTTCCTTTAGCTTTATGGGGGTAAAAATCACCTTACTTTGCTGATGTGCTCAGGGGCCTGGTCAGGAGTACTGCTGAATTCTCCACCAATCTGAAGGTCGCTGACACAGCGAATTGCATCTCTCAGTTCCGTGAGCTTCTGACTGCCCAGTACCAGCATCGTCTGGTATGGTTTGTGCTCTTTGTGCTACAAGTCAAACAGTAAAATGAGTGCACATTTAGAGACAAAGCAATAAAATCACAAATCCTGTCATGACTGGATCTAAATTAATTTTCACCCTTACTCCAAAAGCTAAAAAGAAAAAAAACTAATTAAGTCATGCACCCAAACCAGCTGAGATTACTCAAACCAGCCGACCCTAAATTGCCCGCCCTTCCCCGCCTCACGTTCCCCACAGAAACCCCCCTTAACGCCTTTTCTGCTATTATTGAGCCAGACCGAGAGGCGCTTCTCCCTGTGGCCCTGCGTGAGGTGGCATGCTCCTTCCTCTCAGGAAGTGTAGGTAACAAAAGTCTTCTTTCAATGGTACTGGCCTCTCCAAAACATCACTTGGTCACGTCCGTAAATTAAAATCTCATGATACAATTGAGATACTTGGCAAAATAAATTTTCTGGTTTAAGCTAAAGTTCATAATCAGGATGTTCCAAACTGACATTAACATTAAGAGCCTTTGGAATATGACTTCAGGTAGCAGGATAGTCTTTCAAAATTTCCTAAAAGTTAGCTGGACACAGTGGCTCACGCCTATAATTCCAGCACTTTGGGAGACCAAGGCAAGAGGATTACCTGAGCCCAGGGGTTCAAGACTAGCCCAGACAACTTGGTGAGACCGCGTCTCTACAATAAATCAAAAAATTAGCCAGGCATAGTAGCTTGCACTTATAGTTCCAGCTACTTAGAAGGCTGAGGTGGAAGGATCTCCTGAGCCCAGCAGGTCGAGGCTGCGGTGGTCGTGAGCATGCCACTGCACTCCAGCCTAGGCAACAGAATGAGATGCCAACTCAAAAAATAAAATAAAATAAAACTTCCAAAAAGTTGTCCCACTCGGCCAGGCTCGGTGGCTCAGCCTGTAATCCCAGCGCTTTGGGAGGCTGAGGTGAGTGGATTGCCTGAGCCCATGGGTACAAGACCCGCCTGGGCAACTTGGTGAGACCTCATCTCTACAATAAAACAAAAATTAACCAGGCATGGTGGTGCACACCTGTAGTTCCAGCTACTTGGAAGGCTGAGACGGAAGGATCGCAGGAGCCCAGCAGGTTGAGGCTGCGGTGGCCAGGAGCGGCCACTGCACTCCAGTCTGGGTGACAGAGTGAGACTCCAACTCAAAAAAAAGAAAGTTGTCTCACTGAAGTCAGGCTATCTGAGCCCTAATCTAACATTATAATCCCAAAGATTCATATTTTGTTTTGTTGTGTTTTTTTTGACTGGCAATTTGAGATCTTAATCAAACAAGGCAAATTAGTGCTAACTACATCCCAAATGTGTCATAAAAGCCTATTTATTCCTAAGTACAATCTATGTGCAGTAATCTTTAATTAAGCCTCATCAGAGTTTATGATATATCTATTTAGGAAATCAAGAATATATATATATATATATGTATATATATATATATATACACACATACACACACACACATACTCTGGGCTAAGAGTTTTTCCCTCCTAAGAAATTTGTGAATTCTTGATTTACTAACTTTCTGTATTTTTGTCAAAGAAGAGCTGTCCTTAGTTATTTTAATAACTTCCCAAGTATCCTGAATTAGTGAACAAAGGCCACCCCACTCCTTCACTAACCACCTGTTCTGCAAAAAACCCTCAAGAATTTGTGGAATTGGATTACTGGGGATTTATAAATACTTCCAGTTGCTTCTAGGGCAGAAATCAGGTATCCATTCCAGTACTGTAACTGTAATCCTATTGGTCAAGAGATTACTTAAAACTTTAACCTCATTTCCTTTTAATATTCCTTATTAAAACAAATAGGAGCCGGGCTCGGTGGCTCAGCCTGTAATCCCACGCCTTTGGGAGGCTGAGGTGAGTGGATTGCCTGAGCCCGCGGGTTCGAGACCTGCCTGGGCAGCGAGACCTCATCTCTACAATAAATAAAAAAAAAATCAGCCGGGTGTGGTAGCACATGCCTGTAATTCTGGCTACTCGGAAGGCTGAGGCGGAAGGATCACTGGAGCCCAGCAGGCGAGGCTGCGGTGGCCGGAAGCGGCCACTGCACTCCAGCTTGGGCGACAGAGTGAGACTCCAACTCAAAAAACAAAAAAAACAAAAAACAAAAACAAATAGGGCAACCCCCTTCAGGTCCCCTCCCACTGTGAGAGCTTTTCTGTCCTCTCAATAAATCCTGCTTTAAAAAAAATTAAAATAAAACAAATAACCCAAGAATACAGAGTGTCAGCTCTAAAAATAAGATGTCAAATAGGCAGCATATACTCGCATTTATTCTGAAAGCAAGCACAGAAATGTGACTCTTCAAATAATTGACTTGTTGACAAAAGTTACTCATATCTATGAAATCCAAAAGATTTTACTCCTGACCTTATGAAATATAACAGGGTACAAGATATTCACAGATAGGATAAGCTCCCCTTCTTTGATCATGTCTGCTGGATTTTCAGGCTTTTTTCCTATGGCATGCGACTCCTGAAGAAAGAAAAAAGACCCTGGAATCAGTAACTCAGATAAGAGGCAGTGTGGTAAAATGCCTACCGGCAAGGGATCGAATCAAATGGTGCTCGCGGACACCTACTTCTACACTTCAGGAAAAGTGTTAGAACATCTCGAAGCTTTAGTTTCATCTTCTGTTTAAAAAAAAAAAAAAAAAAAAACACTTATTTACAAAACCGTGCTGGGAATATGTCCATAAAGCACCAAATAAGACATCTGGCGCTAAATGCTTAACAACTGATGATCAAACAGATACGTCGACTGACGCTGGTGTAACCTAGGCATTTCCAGTTACTTTTTTACATTCCTTGTTGGATATTCTTAAGAAAGCGACTTGAAAGATGAAGCTCAGAAGTACAGCGATTTACTCAAGGTCACACCAGAGAATTAGGATGAAAATGCAGAACTGTTTGGCTCTAAACCTCTTGCTTTTTATATCATCATATCTTTAATTTATCAGATTCTCTTCTATATGCACTGAATTGCTATAAAATAGGGGCCAGTCGGGAAAACTGGTTAAGAAGTGAAGATGTAGGATGTTTTAGAAATAAGTTGTGAGTAGCTGGGTGTGGTGGCTCACGCCTATAAGCCCAGCACTTTGGGAAGCAGACCCAAGAGGACTGCCTGAGCCCACAGGCTCGAGACCCGCCTGGGCAACATGGAGAGACCTCATCTCTACAATAATCAAAATACTAGCCGGGCGTGGTGGCACATGCCTGTGGCTCCAGCTACTTGGAAGACTGAGGCGGAAGGATTGCCTGAGCCCGCAGGTCGAGTTTGCGGTAGCCGTGAGCATGCCACTGCACTCCAGCCTGGGTGAGAGAGTGGGACTCAGACTCAAAAAGAAAAAGAAATAAATGGGAGTGGTGTCACACAAAGTGGCCGAAGCTCTGGGGCTCAGCCCCTAGACGGAAGCATTTCACTGGAAGAAGAGACTGACGTCAGCGATTTTGGAACTCTGGAGCCTGACGGGACACACGTGACAACCAGAGGAGCGTGTGATGAAGGGAGGAGGTGCTGACCTCTTGCAAGCCTGCAGCACGTGCAAACCAACTGCCACCGCGGCTCCTCGGCCCGCTGCAGATGAGACAACAGTCCGAGTTCCGGAGCAGCTGGCTGAGGACAGGACAGGCAGTGGAGACCTGTTTTGGTCGGTCCAGCACACCCTGAGGGCCTGGCCCCGATGCCGGCCTTGGCTTTGGCCCTCTAGGTGGCAGCAGCTTCCCCAGCAGCATCTACTGCAAGGTTTAGAGACGGGAGGCTTTTTCCTTTCCGAAGCCAAATATTTAAGGAAAACTGTCAGATTGAAAGGACAGACCAGCCGGGCTCAGTGGCTCAGCCTGTAATCCTGTGCCTTGGGAGGCTGAGATAAGTGGATTGCCTGAGCCCGTGGGTTCGAGACCTGCCTGGGCAACTTGGTGAGGCCTCATCTCTACAATAAATCAAAAATCAGCCAGGCGTGGTAGCGCCTATGGTAGTTCCAGCTACTTGGAAGGCTGAGGTGGAAGGATCGCCGGAGCCCAGCAGGTCGAGGCTGCGGTGGCCGGGACAGAGTGAGACTCCAACTCAAAAAAAAAAAGAAAAAAAGAAAAAAAAGAAAGGACAGACCAAGAATGGGAAATCATCATTTTTCATCCTGTTCTTAAACCCTGACACAATGATGAGAAAGTAGAAGCTATGCTTTGGAGAAATGCACACTTTAGGTAAAATTAACTTTACCGACTTTGTCTTTTCAGAAACAGACTTCCAAGTATCAGAGGTATCTAATAGTGGCAATCAAGCTTGCCTAGAGTAAAGGGAATTTACAAGGTCTAAAACATCATGCATTGGGCAAGGACTGTAAAAGTCATGAAACTTATCATTACAAAGGTTATGACCACTCAGAGGGAGAGCAGGTGGGGATTCGATCTTCTAGTAAACTGAGCACTATATACGGGGAAGCCAAGGATCCCCGCGAAGCTACCCGCTGGGAATGCCTAGGAGGTAAAGGGAGGTGCATCCTCCACTCCTCCACTAGCTCTAAGGAATGCTGTTTGGGAAGGTGCAGGAGGATTAGAATCCTTGTCACTTCCTTCTCTAGGGGCTGTGATGATGTGGGTGGACATCAATGGGTCTCCGTGTCACAGGTTCTCCAAGACATCCATAGGTGGTCAACAAGGAAGTCACAGCAGTCACGTGCAACATCTCCAAGTGAAGGATTCAAGCCAGGACTCTGAGGGGTTACGAGGCCACACTCACCTAGAATGTAGGCCCGCTCCCTGTCTCTGAGGGGTGAACTTTTCTTCAACAAATCTTTTCTTCTCTCACCTCTGTGTGTCGCAATTCTTTGCGATCTGCTCGGATCTCTGGGTTCCCGGCGCACACCACCGGCCCGCCAGACCCGGCCACGCTGTGCGCCTCCCCTCGCCTCTCCACCTCACCCTGTCCCTGCCGTGCCCTAACACAGATCACTGACCAGAGATAATGGAATCAGAAACATCGGTGGCACATACAACATGGAATACACATGCTGCAAAAATAGCTGGAAAAATCTCTAAACTCCGATCCTCAACAAGAAAAATCATACTCCGAATGTCCAGTTCTCCAGAAAATCTTACAAGACACATAAAACAGGAAAAACAGCCCATTCACAGGAGAGTAAGAACTAGACGGGAACCAACCCTGAGGAAGCACAGACACTGAAATTACTACTCAAAGATGTCAATGAATTATTCCTACAGGCAGCAGCTAGATTCATAGTACCCCCAAAATTCGAGTACCCCCCAAATGGATAAAATCATTATGTATCAATTTTTAAAATGTGTTCTATGAGCTGAAGGAAACCACAAATACGTAAAGAAAATCAGTCCTCCTTTAAGACGAAAAGCAGATTTCTCATCGGAACCACAGAGACCCGAAACCAAACCGCCTCACTAACTTGAGAACAGGTCTCGCTAGTTGCCCACGCTGACCTCGGGCCTCCTGAGCAGCTAGGGCTGGAGGCACGCACACTGCGCCCGGCTTCAATTTTTAAGGAAAAACGGAGCGACACAGTTAAAGCTATGAAGGAAAAAAAACCTGGTAAAATGCTTCTTCAGGAATGAGGAAGAAATTAAGACATTTTCAAACAAACAAAAGCTGAGGGTAGTAGACCTGACCTTTAAGAAATGCTAATGAGAGTGCTTCAGACTGAAATGGAAAGACCTGAGAGTAACTTGAAACCCTAAGAAGAAGTAAGTAACACTGGTAAAGGCAACTACGCAGGTAAATAGGAAATCAACTATGTCACAAGAAAACTACCTACCGGGCCCGGCTCCCGCGCTTTGGAAGGCCAAGGTGAGTATTGATTGCCTGAGCCCGTGGGTTCGAGACCTGCCCAGGCAACTTGGCGAGACCCTGTCTCTACAATAAATAAAAAATTAGCGAGGCGTGGTAGTGTACGCCTGTAGTTCCGGCCACTTGGAAGAATGAGGCAGAAGGATCACAGGAGGCCAGCAGGTCGACGCAGGAGTGGTCGTGAGCATCCCACTGCACTCCAGCCTGAGTGAAAGAGTGAGACTCTGACTCAAAAAAAAAAAAAGAAAGTATTCCAGGCAACCGAGAAAGATGGAACTCTCCGCAAATCATTTCATGAAGCTAACATCACATTGATACCCAAACCAGGTAAAGATTCAACAAAGAAAGAGAACTACAGGCCAATATCCTTGACGAACACACAGATGCTAAAATTCTCAACAAGATCCTAGCAAACTGGAACCAACAACACATCACAAAAATCATCCACCAGCCAGGCTCAGTGGCTCAGCCTGTAATCCCGTGCTTTGGGAGGCTGAGGTGAGTGGATTGCCTGAGCCCGTGGGTTTTGAGACCCGCCTAGGCAACTTGGCGAGACCTCATCTCTAAATCAAAATGAGCCGGCGTGGTAGCGCGCACCTGTAGTTCCAGCTACTCGGAAGGCTGAGGCGGAAGGATCTCCGGAGCCCAGCAGGTCGAGGATGCGGTGGCTCGGAGTGGCCACTACACTCCAGTCGGAGTGGCCACTACACTCACCCGACTGAGTGAGACTCCAACTCAAAAAAAAAAAAAAAAGAAACCACAGACACTGGAGAGGATGGCGGTGGGGGGGGGGAAACGACACTTCTTCACTGTTGGTGGGAGTGTAAACTAGTACAATCTCTGTGGAAAACAGTTTGGCAATCCCTAAAAAATCTAAAAATTGACCTTCCATACGACCGCGCAATGCCCCTACTGGGAATATGCTTGGAGGAACTCAAATCACTCTATGAAGAAGATACCAGCACATGCATGTTTACTGCAGCATTATTTACAACTGCAAAAACACGGAACCAACTGTGCTGCCCAAAGAAAGAGGACTGGATTTTTAAAATGTCGCACACATACACAAAGGAATATCACACAGCCATAAAGAAGGCTGAAAATATGAACTTTGCAGCAACGTGGATGACCTTGAACAACTATCATAATACCATAAGAAAGGGATTGGCAGTAGTGGGAATCTGCCTGGGGAAGGAGAGGCACACCTCATCCACAAGGGTACCTGCATAATGAACATCTGTATCCCTAATCCTGAATTTACCCAACACCTTTAAAATAAAATAAAAAAATTTTGAATAAAAGGTAACTATGCAGGTAAATATAAAAGCCAGTATTATGGTACTTTGGATTTGCAACTCTTCTATCTTTCCTATGTTATTCCAAAACAAATAGATTAAACAATATTTTAAAATTTATGTTAATGAGCACACTATATATAAATGTAATCTGTGACAATAATAATAATAAAGAGGGGGAAATGGAGATGCAGAGTGTTTCAATACTATGGAAACAAAATCAATATAGATGTTCAACAATGATGGGATTATACACCCAATAAATCCATCATAAAGTTGAAAAAGTATTAAGTCAAACCATCACAAGTTGGAGACTATATCATTAAAAGTAAGTTGTGACTGGGCATGGTAACTCATACCTGTAATCCCAACACTTTGAGAGACTGAGGCTGGAGGATGGCTTGAGCCCAGAAAGTTGAGACTAGCCTAGGCAACATAGTAAGATCATGTCTCCAAACACAAAAAAAAAAATTAGTAGGGCATGGTGGCACATGCCTGTAGTCCCAGCTACCTGGGAGGCTGAAGCTGGAGAATCGCCTGAGCCGAGGAAGTCGAGGCTGTGCTGCGCTGTAATCATGGCACTACACTCTAGCCTAAGCGACACAGTAAGATCCCCCACAAAAACGTAAGTTGAGCTGGGTGGAGTGGTTCATGCCTGTCACCCCAGTACTTTGGGAAGCTGAGGTGAGAGGATTGCCTGAGACTAGGGGTTTGAGACCAGCCTGAGCAACATGGCCAGACCCTGTCTCTACAATAAATCAAAAAATCAGCCAGGGCTGGGCTCAGTGGCTCAGGCTGTAACCCAACCACTTTGGGAGGCCGAGGCGAGTAGACTGCCTGAAACTTGTGGGTCCAGGACCAGCCCCAGCAACTGGGTGAGACTGCCTCTCAATGATAAATAAAAAAATAGCCAGGTAGTTCTGGCTACCTGGAAGGCTGAGGCAGAAGGATCGCCAGAGCCCAGCAGGTCGAGGCTGCGGTGTCCATGAGTATGTCACTGGATTCTAGCCTGGGCGACAGAGTTCACGACTCCAACTCAAAAAAAATGCAAGTTGTTAT
This sequence comes from Cephalopachus bancanus, assembly GCA_027257055.1. NCBI lineage: Eukaryota > Metazoa > Chordata > Mammalia > Primates > Tarsiidae > Cephalopachus > Cephalopachus bancanus. Next base: position 21,658 of record JAPVLO010001532.1, on the reverse strand, counting down.
AAGTTTAAGATTTAATTGTAGCTGGACTTGGTGGCTCAGCCTGTAATCCCGCGCCTTGGGAGGCTGAGGTGAGTGGATTGCCTGAGCCTGCGGGTTCGAGACCCACCTGGGCAACTTGGCGAGACCTCATCTCTACAATAAAAATAAAAAAATCAGCCGGGCATGGTAGTGCGTGCCTGTAATTTTGGCAATTCAGAAGGCTGAGGCGGAAGATCGCCAGAGCCCAGCAGGCGAGGCTGCGGTGGCCGGGAGCGGCCAATGCACTCCAGTCTGGGCGACCAAGTGAGACTCCAACTCAAAAAAAAAAGAAAAGAAAAATAAAAAAACCTTGATCCATGTATATGATGTCTACAAAAGACTCACTTTAGATACAAAGACACAAACAGGTTACAAAAGGAATAGAAAAAGATACTCCATGCAAACTGTAACCAAAGGAAAGTTAGACTGGCTATATTACTGTCAGACAAAATAGACTCTGTGTCAAAAAAGGCTGCAAGAAACCAGGCATGGCAGTTCATGCCTGTAGTCCCAGTTACTTAGGAGGCCGAGGCAGGAGTTCAAGGTTACATATAGTGAGCTATGACAGTGCTACTACACCCCGACTAGGCAACAGGGTGAGGCCCTACTGCTGGGAAAAAAGAGTTAGAAAACACTTTGAGATAAATGAAAATAAAAACACAACATATAAAAGTTAAAAGATTCAGCAAGCCGGGCTCAGTGGCTCAGGCTATAATCCTGAGCTTTGGGAGGCTGAGGTGAGTGGACTGCCTGAGCCTGCGGGTTCGAGACCCGCCTGGGCAGCTTGGCAAGACCTCATCTCTACAATAAATCAAAAAATCAGCCGGGCGTGGTAGCGCATGCCTGTAATTCCGGCTACTCGGAAGGCTGAGGCAGAAGGATCGCTGGAGCCCAGCAGGCGAGGCTGCAGTGGCCGGGAGCAGTCACTGCACTCCAGCCTGGGCGACAGAGTGAGACTCCAACTCAAAAAAATAAATAAATAAAACCACAATGAGACAGCATTTCACAACCACTAGAATGGCTATGATATAAAAAGAAAAGTGCTAACAAGGATAGAAGAAATGGAACCTGCACGCATTGCTGAGGGGAATGTAAAATGGAATGGAGCGATGGCAAACAGTGTGGTGGTTTCTCAAGACCTTAAGCACAGAATCAGCCACAATCCCACTCAAAGGCAAACACCCCAAAGAACTGAAAACAAGGACTCAAACATACTTGTACCCCAACTTTCACAGCATTATTCACAATAGCCAAAAGGTAGAAACAACCCAAAAATCTTCCAATAGATGAACAGATAAGCAAAATGTAGTTTATCTATACAACAAAATATTATTCAGCAATAAAAAGAAATGAAGTTCTGATATATGCTACAACATGGATGATCACTTAAACCTTATGGTAAGTAAAATAAGTCATGTACAAGAGGATAAATAGTGTATGATTCCACTTCTATGAGGTATCTAGAATGGGCAAATTCGCAGAACCACAAGTAGAACAGAAGCTACCAGGGGATACAGGAGGGGAGACTGGTGAGCTCCTGCTTAATGGGTATAGAATGCTAGGGATGATGAAAAAGTCCTGGAAGTAACAGTGATGGCCACACAGCATTCCGAATGTACTTAATCGAACACTTAAAAATGGGTAAAATAGTGAACTCTGTGTTATTCCAATTTTACCACAAGAAAAATAAAACACGCAAGAGAGACAACAGGAAAACTTACACACTGTCAAGTGCCCAACACGGTGCCTGGCACCTTGTAGGTTCTGAATCCATCATGTCTACAACCGTCTCATGCCTAAACAGTCATCTTCCATTTTTCTTAAGGTTTTACATGAGATAATAAGATTAGGATTAAGAATGTGATAAAACCAAAATCAGGAGCAGAACAAGACAACCAGAAATAGGACAGCGAAAGGCATAAATGTAGCCTAATACTAAGAGTAAGACCAACTACGAGAAAACAAAAGCAGAGATCTGAAAGGATCATTTGAGCTCTGTGGACTCTTTCCTCTCCCTGGTCCCCAGTTCCAACGGGGTTTCTCTAGATTGTTTTCAACGAAGCGTATCCAATATAGAGGTACCATACAGTCATCACTAATATTCAGCCAATGACAGTTATTTATTGTTTCCTGAGGAAAAAGTGAAAAAGATCAGAATCTTACCATCTCATAAGCAAACGTTTCTTGTCTGCAGACTCGATCTATCGTAATGGTTTCTTCTCGATGTTCTAAGAACTTCTTTCTAACCCTGTTGCAGATATAAGAAAAATCAAAGTTCAATATTCAATACTGGAGCTTCAAAAACATCATTAGTTTTTTTTTTTAAACTAATTTTAAAGTGTCAAAAATAGCCGGGCTCAGTGGCTCAGCCTGTAATCCCGTGCTTTGGGAGGCTGAGGTGAGTGGACTGCCTGAGCCCGCGGGTTCGAGACCTGCCTGGGCAACTTGGCAAGACCTCATCTCTACAATAAATTAAAAAAATCAGCCGGGTGTGGTAACGCGTGCCTGTAATTCCGGTTACTCGGAAGGCTGAGGCAGAAGGATCACCAGAGCCCAGCAGGTCCTAAGGCTTCAGTGGCCAGGAGCAGCTACTGCACTCCAGTCTGGGCGACAGAGTGAAACTCCAACTCAAGAAAAAAAAGAAAAAAAAAGTACAAAGAGTACCCTTAAATCTCTTGTTCACCTTCCCCTAAGTTAATATCTTACATTACCAAAGAATTATCAAGAACAGAAAATAAACACTTATCCAGTATTATCAGTTACAGACCTTTCTCAAATTTCACTTGATTTTTAAAGTAAAGCCGGCCTTTTTTCTGTTCCTATCCAGGATTCCACAAGACATCTGATCTTTTTCTTTAGTCCTCTGGAGTCCGTTACAGACCCTGTCTCTCCCTTTCTTTCATGACCATGACACTTTCTTGAAGCTCTAATTATTTATTTTGTGAGAAGGTTCTTCAAGTTGTGTTTGATCCTGTTTCCTCATGACTGAAGCAAACTTAGCAATTTTGGTAAGAAAACCACAAGAATGATGTTGTCCTTCTCCGTACATCGTATCAAGAGGTTCACGATGTTAATACGTAGTATTTCTGGCGGCGTTTACCTTGGCTGAGTGTATTTTGGGGGAGACACTTTGACACTGGGCAAATCTCGCTTCTCCTCAGACCTTTCCCAGGAATCGTAGCTCTCATCAGCAGATACATGCCTAACGATGCCTCTCTCTTTCCCTTCTAGATGGAGTCACTGGACTTCTATTATGAGATTGACCTCCCACTTATTTATTTGGTCATTTCTCTTGGTACAAACCTATATTTATTTTATTGTTTGGGATAAAATCTAACACTATCACTACTTTATTGCTCAAATTGTTTCAGCTTTGTTCATTAGTAGCTCCTTAAGGTTGGCTCCTGTTCTTTAGAAAGTTCCCCCTCCCCCATTTTTTTTTTTTTTTTTTAGCATTTCCTTACTTCCTGGCACCACAAAATGCTCAAGAATCATCCTGTATGTTTCTTGGTTCAGCCCAGAGATCAACCACTTCTTAAGAGCCATAGTGCCATTACTGGAGAAAGGTGTTTACAGACCAGTATCTGGGTGCTAGTCATTCTCATTGTTACTGGAGTCACTGCCTCTAGGCTTCTCAATTGAGATAGGCAGGAAACACACGTAGGTACAAATGCATACTGATACTTCTCACACCAAGCTGAAACCACAGGGCTCATTTTAACCTTCAGCGTTTCCTTTCTCCAACTTCTTTGTCCATGAGTGAGAAACCCAGTTTTCACTTTTGGCAATCTATGAACTTATTTGCTCAATTCTAGTAAATACAAAAAGCAGGCATAGAATTTCTAACTGGTGCCCTTGTGGGAAACACTAACTTGTAAACAAACAGTTCTTTTTATCTTCAGCCCTACAACACTGTATCAAGATATGCTTTTAGGCTCAAACCAGTAATCCCAGCACTTTGGGAGGCTGAGGTGAGAGGATTGCCTGAGCCCACGGGTTCAAGAACAGCCCAGGCAACTTGGCGAGACCTCGTTTCTACAATAAATTTTTTAAAATTAGCTGGGCGTGGTAGTATGCACCTGTAGTTCCAGCAACTTTGAAGGCTGAGGCAGAAGGACTGCCTGAGCCCAGCATGTTGATGCTGGAATGGCCTTGAGCGTGCCACTGCACTCCAGCCTGGGCAACAGTGTGAGACACCAACTTAAAAAAAAAAAAAAAGATATGCTTTTAGTCCTGACAGCACATATATTTTTTTAAAATCTGGAACAGTACAGGGAAGATTAGCATGGCCCCTGAGCAAGGATGACAAGCAAATTAGTGAAGTGTTGGTTAGTTCTTTCTCCTCCAGCCCCTTCAGTGTTTTATTATTCATTTATAATACAATTAGGCTCATTTGTTAGTTTTTGTATTCTATGTTGCATCCCCCCCATCTGCATCCTGGTTGGTTTTGCTGGCCGGCTACTTGTGGAGCATCTGAAAAGTCTGTGCGACATTACTGTGGTTCTAAGTCAAAAGGGCACTCCCAGTCTGTCACTACTCACCTGTTCCCATTCCCCTTTTCTTACCACCCCTTGACCATCCACCCCATGCAGGCACTCAGTCTCTGTAGTTCTGATTTAGCCTTTCCATTTCTTTTGCTCAAATAAACAGATGCTTGTGCATTTTCTTATGTCTCCTTCTGTATCACTCCAAGTCCAATCAGGAGGAAAAACCAAACAACAATTTGAACAAAAAAACTAAAGACTTAGTAACTTCGACAGAGGACTGGACACGAGAGATTGTCAGGTAAGAATTAAAGAGAATTCTAAAGAATACAAGGAGCGGCCTAGCCCTAGGGCTGGGCAAGAGTGCCCAAGGAAGTCCTTTTCTCCTCCCACCACGAAGATCCAGACTTCTGGGCGAGCTTAGCTATCACTCACTGGATGGCAGAGAAGTCGCTATGGTGCTGCATCAGCAGGATCAGCCGGAAACCCACCCTTCGAGGGTGCCAGGGGAGGGTGTGGAGCGAGGAGGGGCGGCGGGGAAAGCTGCAGAGTGCTGGGTGCTGCCAACCGCGGGGCACTGCAGGAGCGGGCACTGGGGAAGCTGCATGCAGGGCAGGATCCTGCAGAGCCAGTCCATTGACTAGGAAGCAAAACCCATGGCGAGGGCCCTGAAAAGCTTTCTTTCTCCACCATCCTTTACAAGACAAAGCCTAACAGTGCCAGCTGGCAAAGGGAATTTCAAGGGCCAAGGTTGACTTGTACAGAGCAGGGGAAAAGGATCAATTTGAAGATGACAGCCAATAAATTACATCTGGCACTCTTCTTATAAGAAGGGCAATACATACTTTGGGGCTTTGTTTTTCCACTTAAGAGTAGGTACTAGGCTGGGCTCGGTGGCTCAGCCTGTAATCCCAGCACTTTGGGAGGCCGAGATGAGTAGATTGCCTGAGCCCGCAGGTTCGAGACCTGCCTGGGCAACTTGGCGAGACCTCATCTCTACAATAAATCAAAAATTAGCCAGGCGTGGTAGCGCGCGCCTGTAGTTCCAGCTACTTGGAAGGCTAAGGCGGAAGGATCGCTGGAGCCCGGCAGGTTGAGGCTGCGGTGGCCGGGAGCGGCCACTGCACTCCAGTCTGGGTAGCAGAGTGAGACTCCAACCCAAAAAATGAGTAGGTACTGGAGCCAGGCTCGGTGGCTCAGCCTGTAATCCCGCACCTTTGGGAGGCTGAGGTGAATGGATTGCCTGAGCTCACGGGTTCAAGACCCGCCTGGGCAACTTGGCGAGACCTCATCTCCACAATAAATCAAAAATTAGCCGGGTGTGGTAGCGCGCGCCTGTAGTTCCAGCTACTTGGAAGGCTGAGGTGGAAGGATTGCCGGAGCCCAGCAGGTCGAGGCTGTGGTGGCCGGGAGTGGCCACTGCACTCCAATCTGGGTGACAGAGTGAGACTCCATCTCAAAAAAAAAAAAAAGAGTAGGTACTGGAAATCACTCTCTATAAATGCATCCCCCCCCTTTTTGAGATGGAGTCTCACTCTTGTCACCCAGGCTGGAGTGCAGTGGCATACTCATGGCCACCCCAGCCTTGACCTGCTGGGTTCAGGCAATCCTTCTGCCTCAGCCTTCCAAGTAGGTGGAACTACAGATGCATGCCACCATGCCCAGCTAGTTTTCTTTTTGTGTGTGATTTATTGTAGAGACGAGGTCTCACCAAATTGCCCATGCGGGTCTCAAACCCCCGGGCTTAGGCAATCCTCTGGCCTCAGCCTCTCAAAGTGCTGGGATTACAGGCTAAGCCACCGCATCTGGCCTTTTTTTGCGTGTGTAGGAGTCTCACTCTGTTGCCTAGGCTGGAGTGCAGTGGCAAGCTTACAGCCACTGCAGCTTCAATTAACTGGACTCAGGTGATCCTTTCGCCTCAATCCTCCAGGTAGCCAGAACTATAGCACACGTCACCACACCCAGCTAATTTTTTTATTTATTGTAGTGACAAAGGTCTCACCAAGTTGCCCAGGCCAGTGTCAAACCCCTGGACTCGGTTAATCCTCTCACCTCTGCTTCCCAAAGTGCTGTGATAATAGGCGTGTACCATTGTGTCTAGCTTTTTTTTTTTTTTGAGTAGCAGTCTCACTCTGTCACCCAGGCTGGAGTACAGTGGCAGGCTCACAGCCACTGCAGCCTTGACCTGCTAGGCTCAGGCGATCCTTCTGCCTCAGCCTTCCAATTAGCTGGAACTACAGGCATGCAACACCATGTCCAGTTAATTTTTAAAAAATTTACTGTAGAGATGAGGTCTCACCGAGTTTCCCAGGATGGTCTTGAACCACTTTATTATAGCTGCAAAATATTCTGCTGTGTGGACTGCTGATCATGTATTTAACACTCTCCTATGTACGTGTACTTAAGTTATTTCAAATATTTTGCAATTACAAATAATGCTGCCACAAAAAACCTGGTACAAACATATTTTCATATGGTTGAAGGCATGTCTTTATAGAGATTGCAAGAAGTGGTATTGCTGGGTTCAAAAATAAGTACACAAATTTATTTGTGTAGAGCAGGGATCACTCAACACTATCACAATATTTTCAAATTATACATGATTTGTGCACAGCAGAAATCAGCAAACTTTCCCTTAAGGGCCAGATAGCAAATATTTTTAACTGTGGGCCACATGATGTCTCTCCCAGCTAGTTAACTTGCCATTGCAGTACAAAAGCAGCCACAGACACTATGTAAATACACAGTCATGCTTAGATAACTTTACGCACGAAACAGCCAACCAGTCCAGGGGCTGGAGTTTACCAATCCTTGAAAAGAGTACTACAGGCCAGGCGCAGTGACTCAAGCCTATAAACCCAGCACTTTGGGAGGCCGAGCGAGAATTACATGAGCCCAGGGTCAAGACCAGCCTGGGCAAAATGATGAGACCTCATCTCTACAATAAATCAAAAAATTAACCGGGCATGGTAGCACTCACCTAGAGTTCCACCTATTTGGAAGGTTGAGGCGGAAGGATAGCCTGAGTCCAGCAGGTTGAGGTTGCAATGGCCAAGAGCATGTCACTGCACTCCAGCCTGGGCGACAAAGTGATACTCTACCTCAAAAAAACAAAACAAAACAAAAAAGCAAAAAACAGAGTACTACAAAGTAGTCTCTTGGGTTTTTTGTTTTTGAGTTGGGAGTCTCACTCTGTGCCCAGACTGGAGTGCAGTAGCCGCTCCCAGTCACCGCAGCCTCGACCTGCTGGGCTCCGGCATCCTTCCGCCTCAGCCTTCCAAGTAGCTGGAACTACAGGCGCGCACTATCACGCTCAGCTAATTTTTTTGATTTATTGTAGAGATGAGGTCTTGCCAAGTTGCCCAGGCGGGTCTCGAACCCGTGGGCTCAGGCAATCCACTCACTTCAGCCTCCCAAAGCGTGAGATTACAGGCTGAGCCACTGAACCCGGCTTCGGATTTTTAAAATTTGTTTCAATGGTACTTTCTCCTTAATCAAGTTAGCAAAAAGCTTATTTTGTTATTGATTTCAAAAAGGCAGTACTTTATTAATTAGATCCACTGTTTTCTTATTATTTTCATTAATCTCTGTTTTTAATTTCCCTCCTAAATATTTTCATTTGGTTTACTTTATTAACACTTTAGCTTTCTAAGATGAAAATTAATTCACTCATATTTAATTCACTTTTACTAATAGGTGTTTAGTCCCCGCTAAATTTGACTGGCTTTAACAGACACGTGAAAAAGTGCTCAGCCTCACTCATCATCAGAGAAATGCAAATCAAAACCACACTGAGATACCACCTACCCCCAGTAAGTTTGGCCATCATTAATAAAACAAACAAGAGACGCTGGAGAGGATGAGGAGAAAAAGGAACACTTCTACACTGCTGGTAGGAATGCAAACTAGTACAACCTCTTTGGAAGACAGTGTGGCGATTTCTGAAAGAACTAGAAATGGACCTTCCATATGACCCAGGAATTCCCCTATTGGGAATATACCTAGAAGAACTCAAATCATTCTACAAAAAAGACACCTGCACACTTATGTTTGTTGCAGCTCTATTCACAATACCAAAAACATGGAACCAACCATGTTGCCCACTGAAGCTGAAATGGATTAAAAAAAAACGTGGTACATATACACAATGGAATATTATGCAGCCATAAAGAAGGACAAACATACAGACTTCGCAGCAACTTGGATGGATTTAGAGTCGACCATACTCAGTGATCTATCAGAGAAACAAAGAACAGAGTACCTTTTGTTTTCATTCATAAGCGAACCTTGGAACAATTATTACACTATTATAAGAAAGGGATTGGCAAGCCAGGCTCGGTGGCTCAGCTTGTAATCCCACGCTTTGGGAGGCTGAGGTGAGCGGATTGCCTGAGCCCGCGGGTTCAAGACCCGCCCGGGCAACTTGGCAAGACCTCATCTCTACAATAAATCAAAAATCAGCCGGGCATGGTAGCGCGCGCCTGTAGTTCCAGCTGCTTGGAAGGCTGAGCGGAAGGATCGCCGGAGCCTGGCAGGTCGAGGCTGCAGTGGCCAGGAGCAGCCACTGCACTCCAGTCTGGGCGACAGAGTGAGACTCTGACTCAAAAAATAAATAAATTAAATAAATAAATAAAATAAAAACAGCAAAATAAACAAATAAATAAATAATTTGACTGACTTTTAAAAAAAGAGATGTGTTCAGTAAACTTTTCCTCTAATCACTGCTTCAAATATACCTCATATACCTTGATATGTAGTGATTTAACTATTATTATTCCTTGAAAATTCTGTACCCTCAGTATTTCCCCTTTCATCCAGAAGTCATTATTTAATTAAAAATTTTTAAATTTTCATGTAAAAGGTTTTTGGTTTTGTTAGGAAATTCTAGGTTTATTACATTACAACTAGAGTCTTGTTTGTAGTATTTCTTTTTTTTCCAGCTGGAATACCACTCTGTCGCCCTGGCTGAAGTGCAACGGCACGCTCACAGTCACACAGCTTTGATCGGCTAGTTTTATGTTTATTGTAAAGATGAAGTCTTGCCATGTTGCTCAGGCTGGTCTCGAACCTCTGAGCTCAGGCCATCCTCTCACCTTTACCTCCCTAAGTGCTGGGATTACAGGCTTAAGCCACCATGTCCAGCTTATAATATTTCTATTTTATGAATGTTACTGATGTTTCCTTTGTAATTCAATATATAAACAGTTTTTGTGAACATGCCATATATTCTCCATTATCAGGGAACAAATTTAACATATATTTATTTCTCCATAAGACATAAATTTAAAAGTGTCATTTGTCACGTGCAATGTTTTGGGATTTCAATGCTATTTGTCTGATATCCGAGTTGCTACTGCTCAATTTTTGTTTCTATTTATTTGATACAGTTTTGTCCAATGCTTTATTTTTAGCTTCTCTGAATCACTTTGTTTTAGATGTGTCTCTTGTCTAAGGGCTTTGTTTTAGAAGCCAAAATGAAATTATTTTAAATGTCTCAACTCTATCACAGTATTTTCTAATTATATGCATCCTGTTATATTGACTATTTTTTTCATTTTGAGACATACATTCTTTTCTTATTTGTTTTTTAGAAACTGGAGAGGGGGGATTGGTACTTCTATTTTTGTTCTACTTATTACCCATTTTCTTATTTAATCTTTTACTACCTGGTGGGTCGGGTAATTCTCCACTCGCATTCTTTTAAACCCACCTACTCAGGCAATCTACTAGCCTCAGCCTCCCAAAGTTCTCGGATTACAAGCTGAGCCACTGAGTCCAGTCAGATTTTATTTATTTATTTTTTTGAGTTGGAGTCTCACTCTGTCACCCAGCTGGAGTGCAGTGGCATGCTCCCGGCCACTGCAGCCTCAACCTGCTGGGCTCTGGTGATCCTTCCACCTCAGCCTTCCAAGTAGCCAGAATTACAGGTATATGCTACCACGTCTGGCTAATTTTTATTTTATTGTAGAGATAAGGTCTCACCAAGTTGCCCAGGCGGGTCTCGAACCCGCAGGCTCAGGCAATCCACTCACCTCGGCCTCCCAAAGTGCTGGGATTACAGGCTGAGCCACCAAACATGGCCCAGATTTTATTTTTAAATATGAATTCTGCTCCATTGCTTTTTCTTCTTCAGAAACTCAATAATATGAATACTGTCTTCTTTTCTCGTCTTTTATTCCCAATACTTTCTCTGACTTAATTTCACTTGTTTTTAGTATCACTTTCAACTCTCTGGGTTGTTTTCACACCTTTTAATAATTGCCTCTTAGACGGGCTTGGTGGCGCAGCCTGTAATCCTGCGCCTTGGGAGGCCGAGGTGAGTGGATTGCCTGAGCCCGCGGGTTCGAGACCCGCCTGGGCAACTTGGCGAGATCTCATCTCTATAATAAATCAAAAAATCAGCCGGGCGTGGTAGCGCGTGCCTGTAGTTCCAACTACTTGGAAGGCTGAGGCGGAAGGATTGCCGGGGCCCAGCAGGTTGAGGCTGCGGTGGCCGGGAGCGGCCACTGCACTCCAGCCTAGGTAACAGAGTAAGACTCCAACGAAAAAAAATAACAACAACAATAATAATTGCCTCTTATTAAATTTTTTGACCAGCCTGGGCAACATCTCTTTTTTTGGTTAGCTGGGCATGAGGACATGCACCCTAGTCCCAGCTACTTGGGAGGATGACGAGCCTGGGAGGTCAAGGAAGCAGTGAGCCATGATCACATCACCGCACTCTATCCTGGGGCAACAGTGAGACCCCATCTCAGAAAAAGTTTTTTTTTTGTTTTTTTTTTTATTTTTTATTTTTTTTGAGTTGGAGTCTCACTCTGTCGTCCAGACTGGAGTGCAGTGGCTGCTCCCGGTCACCGCAGCCTCGACCTGCTGGGCTCTGGCGATCCTTCCACCTCAGCCTTCCGAGTAGGTGGAATTACAGGCATGCGCTACCACGCCCGGCTGATTTTTTGACTTATTGTAGAGATGAGGTCTCGCTGCCCAGGTGGGTCTCGAACCCGCGGGCTCAGGCAATCCACTCACCTCAGCCTCCCAAAGGTATGGGATTACAGGCTGAGCCACCGAGCCCGGCTTTTTTTTGTTTTTTAATTTGAGCCTATTCTCCCTTGGGTTTCTCATAATTTTGTCACTGAGATAATTCTGTCTTTTTCTTTATTTCATTTTCATCATTTCTATTCTTAGTTTTAAAATTTCTAACCCGCCGGGCTCAGTGGCTCAGCCTGTAATCCCGCGCCTTTGGGAAGCTGAGGTGAGTTGATTACCTGAGCCCGCGGGTTCGAGACCCGCCTGGGCAGCGAGACCTCATCTCTACAATAAATCAAAAAATCAGCTGGGCGTGGTAGCGCAAGCCTGTAATTCCGGCTACTTGGAAGGCTGAGGCGGAAGGATCGCCGGAGCCCAGCAGGTCGAGGCTGCGGTGGCCGGAAGCGGCCACTGCACTCCAGTCTGGGCGACAGAGTGAGACTCCAACTCAAAAATAAAAAAAAAAAAGACAGAAAATTAAACAAGTATACCATATATGTGCTGAGTATTTCAATAGGAAACCAGGCTACACGAGCATAAAAGGGACCTAAAGGAGGGCTCAGTCTTTTAGCCAAGACTTAAAGGATGAGGAGAAGTCAGCAAGGCCAGGGGATGCAGAAGAATAGGGGGCAGGCTCGGTGGTTCAGCCTGTCATCCCCGCACTTTGGGAGCCCCAGGTGAGTGGATGGCCTGAGCCCGCAGATTCAAGACCAGCCCAGGCAATTGGCCAGACCTTGTCTCTACAATAAAATAAAAAACTAGCTGGGTGTGGTAGCACACGCCTGTAGTTTTGGTTACTTGGAAGGCTGAGGCGGAAGGATCACCGGAGCCCAGCAGGTCGGCCGGAGCCCAGCAGGTCGACGCTAGGATGGCAGTGAGCATGCCACCACCTGACCGGGAGGCAGGGGGAGTGAGTGCTTAACTATCTGATCCCAAACCAGGCAAAGTGAGGATCAATGGGAGACCCAAATTTCACCCATACGATGACCACTTATGTACCCAATTCTAAATTGCACCTCGCATCTTTAAAATAAAAAAAAATTTAAATATAAACATAAAATAAAGAAAAGAAGAATGAGTGTTCCAGACAAAGGCCTGGTGTGAGAGAACACATTCCAGAAACTGAAACACAGCACGGTGGGGCAGGAACCCTGCAGAGAAAAGGCTGGAAGATCAGCGCAGTCCGTTCTACAGAGGCCTCTGTGAGCCACTAGGAACTCAGGACTTCAGGTGAAGGCCCAAAGAGATCAAGCAAGGAAGTAGCACAGCAAGAGTTACAGAACGCCAACTGGAGCGAGGCAGTACAGTAGACATGAAGATAATACGTTGATGGAGTTTAAACTCTCAATGAGCCTTCGAGGACTTCATAAACGTTAGCATTTAAGGCAGTATAAATGCACCTAAGGGAGAGCTGGGTTGCAGTAACCTGGAAAGGAATCTTAGGAGTCTTAAAGATATGGAGAGTTTCAGATGGGAGAGAGGTCATGTGCATCCAGAGCCATCTGAAAGAGAAAGCGGCTGAAAATAAATCTGGAAAGGCAGATTTGGGATCTGTGTGGAAGGCTTCCAATGTTCCGGAAGGAGTCTGAAGTGTTTCCATAAAGACACAGAGCCACTGACAATTTCTAAGCAAAACACCATGTTCAGGTGACAGCATGAAGGAGAAATCAGGAGGAGGAAAGACTGTCCTTGGGAATGACAGTTAGCCTTTCATCGTGCTCCAAGTATTGCTAATGTCCAAGTTAGCAGTGAGAACAGATCTGGCAGTCATACAAAAGAAACCCACAGTAGAACTGAAATGACCGCCTGAACATTTGAGGGGGTTAATAGAAAGGGTAATAAAAAGCATGACAGAGCACAGCTAAGGTGGTATGAAATAGGTAGGCCATAAACTGGAAATTATAAAAATATCACTAATACATGCACAATTTCTCTACAGGATTATCATAGAGCAGAGCTTCTCAAAGTGTAGTAGACAGACAGGAATTGGTCTGTGAGCTATTTCTTTCCGATCTATACAGAAAATAAGAGTAAACATTTAGAAACTTTCATTACAAGTTGAACAGTAATTTTAAATCTGTTGAATTTAATAATTTAAAAATTGAACTTATATTGTGTCTGTGTTTAAACTCAATTTTCTTTTCTTTTCTTTTTTTTTTTTTTTGAGTTGGTGTCTCACTCTGTCGCCCAGACTGGAGTGCAGTGGCATGCTCCCGGCCACTGCAGCCACGACCTGCTGGGCTCTGGCGATCCTTCTACCTCAGTCCTCCAAGTAACCAAAACTACAGGCGTGTGCTACCACACCCAGCTAGTTTTTAATTTTATTGTAGAAATGAGGTCTCGCCAAGTTGCCCAGGCGGGTCTCGAACCCACGCGCTCAGGCAATCCACTCACCTCAGCCTCCCAAAGCGCGGGATTACAGGCTGAGCCACCGAGCCCGGCTTAAACTCAATTTTCATAGTAATTATTTTTATAGTACTTTATAAAAGCATGGATCTGTCAAAGATTAAAATTAAAAAAAATTTTTTTTTTGAGTTGGAGTCTCACTCTGTCGCCCAGACTGGAGTGCAGTGGCTGCTCCCGGCCACCGCAGCCTCCACCTGCTGGGCTCCGGTGATCCTTCTGCCTCAGCCTTCCAAGTAGCTGGAACTACAGGCGCGCGCTACCACGCCCGGCTAATTTTTGATTTATTGTAGAGATGAGGTCTCGCCAAGTTGCCCAGGCAGGTCTCGAACCCGCGGGCTCAGGCAATTCACTCACCTCAGCCTCCCAAGGCGCGGGATTACAGGCTGAGCCACCAAGCCCCACAAAATTTTTTTTAAAAAAAGCAATTACCACATGGATCTGACCACAGATCAAAGGACCTGTGTCCTTCACCACAGATCGTTTGAGAAACACCATCAGACAGTAGTTAGCTTGCACCCCAAATCTAAGTAGATTAACTCTATCTCTGTAAATACATTCAAAAGTAAAACATAAATTTGAATATTGACCGGATATTAGAGATCATGTATTTATTGCTAATTTTCTTAGGATTAATAATACCAACATGATTTTGTAGGAGAATGATACCTTTAGGAGCTAAATGCTAATGGGCAAATTATGCAACCAACTAAATGGGAAAACAAAAGAAAAGGACACGCAGCAGGCATCCCATACACACACAGCTAAAGCAAAGAGGGTCAAATGTTAACGGCTGAATTTAAAGGGAGGGTATACAAATATCGATACCATACTTTCAATCTTTCAAAACACAATGTTGAAAAGAATGACGGAGGGGGGCACAACATCAATAAGGGTACCCATAATCTACCTGTATGATGACCACGTACGTATCTGACTGTCATCTGTACCCCACATTTTAAAAATAAAACTTTAAAGAAAGAAAAGAATGAACAGACAACACATAAAAACAAAGTCCTTCATACCCTAAAGTCATCAGGCCAGTATCCTCGGGGATGACCTCTGGATCTTCATTTTCTTCAAGGCATTTCAGTTTCTCTGAGCTAAAACAAAAAGGAAAAGCAACACTTTTCAGTTCGGCCCTGCTCCTTGTCCGCGAGGCAGGGCTGTGTCCTAAAAAAAATCCCTGAATAATTAAGAAGTCAGATAAAATCTAGCAGGCAGCTCAGAGAGGCCAGAACGCAAGGCAATGGTTTCCGAGCTGATACCTTACCACGAAAAGGCCGTGGGGCCGAGGGGGGCAGCCCAGTGCCGCTCAGCGGAGAAAGAGACCCCAAGTTATGTGCATGTTTTCACCCCAAAGAAGGCACTTTTTAAGAAGACTTCAATAACAGCATACCCTAGAAGTCTCCCGAACAAACCACAGCGAATCAAGGTTCTCACGCCTCTGATGAAGTCTCCCCCGGCCTCACCCTGACCCATTGTCAAAGTGTCTGCAGCGGCAGGTACTCGTCGCTACGCCCCGCTTGCGAGCACTTTTGAAATCCACGGGTGGAAAAACGAGGACCGTGTCGGACGCAGCAGTCTCGTTCCTCTCCTCCAACTCGCAGGCATCGTGCGTCCCGGTCCCGGCCCTCGCCCGGAGCCCCGGGAAGGCTCCGGCGGGCGGAAGGCTTGGCCAGGCGATCCCTCCACCCCAGCCCCGGCCACAGGCCCTCCCGGGGCCGAGTCCCGGGGGAGCGCAGGAGCCGGGCGGCAGCGCCCCGCGGGGCCCCCGAATCTGCAGGCGCCCCGGGGCCCCGCACTCACCCGCACACCGCCCGCAGCTCGGCCGCCGCCTCCAGGCTGCAGCCCAGGTCCCGGGCAACCGCGGCATCCTCCCGGTCGCAGTCGGCGACCCCGGGGCGTCCGGGCGGCGCGGAGGCCGGCGGCGCCCTCAGCGACAAGTCCCCGGCCCCGCGCAGCCGGCCCCGCCACAGCTCCCCGAAGGCGCCCACGTGGAAAGCGCGCGTGTTCAGCTCGGGAAGCTCGTACTCCGGAACGTGGCAGTCGCCGCGGCGGGGGACCAGGTCCTGCCGGCCGCCCACCCCGCTCCACGTTGGTCCGCCAGGGCTGCCTTCAGCCATGTTCGTCTCGCTCCCTTCCTTGCAAAAGCTGGGCCGGCGAGGCCTCGCGGGGCGTGACGGGAATTGTAGTTCGGCTCCGCGCCCGGCCGGCGGGCGGCGGGGCGGCCCGGGCGGGGCGTCAGAGACTACATTTCCCGGCAGGCCCCGGCCACGCCCGCCCCCTGCCGTGGCACCGCGAGGCTCCGCGCGCCGGGCGCAGCGCATTGTTCTCCGCGGCCGGCGGTGCCGGGGCGCCCGGGGCGCTGCGCTGGGTGGCCTGCTGCCCTGCTGCCCTGCTGGCCTTCTGCGCCTCCCGCGGGCAGCAATGCCCTCTGCTGGGAGCACCTCGCCACGCCCTTAGGCCTGGCTCCGGGCTTCGCTCCGGCCTGGGGTCGCGGGGCTGCTCCGGGACTCCGGGATTGGCGGGCCGCTCTGCTGCCTCCCTGCCCCGGGGGCCTGGACAGAGCGGGCCTGGGACTCCAGATCCGGGCCTGTCCGGACCTCCCCCGAGGCCCCGCGCTTGCGGGTATACGTGTCCCTAGAGTATGTAAGTCCCTATGCAGTCGTGTTTCAGAGTCGATCACCGGACCGGGACTCACGCGTCATCCCAGCACTTTTGGGAGGCCGAGGCGAGAGAACTGCCTGAGGCCAGAGGTTGGAGACCAGCCTGGGCAGCTTGGCGAGACCTCGTCTCCGCAGTAAATCAAAAAATTAGCCGGGTGTGGTGGCGCATGCCTGTGGTTCCAGCTACTTAGAAGGCTGAGGCGGAAGGATCGCCTGAGCTCAGCAGGTCGAGGCTGCGGTGGCCATGAGCGTGCCACTGCACTCCAGCCTGGGCGACAAGAGTGAGACTCCGGCTCAAAAAAAAGAAAAAACAGGGTATAAATTAGTTGATAGTAAGATAAAATTAGGCCGGGTGCGGTGGCTTACGCCTGTCATCCCAACACTTTGGGAGGCTGAGGCGAGAGGATTGCCGGAGGCCAGGGGTTGGAGACCAGCCTGGGCAGCTTGGTGAGGCGAGAGGATTGCCGGAGGCCAGGGGTTGGAGACCAGCCTGGGCAGCTTGGTGAGATCTCATCTCTACAATAAATCAAAAAATTAGCCAGGCGTGGTGGCGCATGCCTGTGGTTCCAGCTACTTGGAAGGCTAAGTTGGCGGGATCGCCGGAGCCCAGCAGGTCGAGGCTGTGGTGGCCATGAGCGTGCCACTGCACTCCAGCCTGGGTGACAGAGTGAGACTCCGACTCATTAATAATAATAAAAGGTAAACACAGTAACCTTTCCAGGTAGGGATTATAACCTCCACTTTGCCGTTGAGGAAGGAGTTCACTGCTGGGAAAAATGGAAGGAGGATTAAACTGAGTCTGTCTCCATCTCCTGGAGGCCCCTAGGGATGCAGCAAGACATATAGAAGAAACCCTGGCTGTTAGTGTAGAGCCACATACCGTATAACTCACCGGTTTGAAGTATTTATGCAATGTTTTTTAGTATTCTTGTTCTGACAATTAAATTTGCAAGTTCATTCTACAAAAAGTGCTACCTACATACCTCATTGCTGAATATCACGGGGGTTGCCTTCTAAGCACTCCCCTTGGGAAGCCAGTGTTTGCTCCACCTGTCAAAGCAATTTTGGAACTCTTTCTGGAATGGTCATCAGAGCTGTTGCTGTATTACCCATGATGTCCTGAAGGTCATCAAAATGTCTTCCTTTCAATATTTTCTTTATCTTTGGGTTGAAAAAAAAGTTACTGGGGACCAGATCGGGTGAGTAGAGAGGGTGTTCCTAGATAGTTATTTGTTTAAAACAAATAACTCCCTCACAGACAGTGATGTGTGAGCTGGTGCAGTGGCCGCTCCCGGCCACCGCAGCCTTGACCTGCTGGGCTCCAGCGATCCTTCTGCCTCAGCCTTCCACGTAGCCGGAACTACAGGCGTGTGCTACCACGCCCGGCTGATTTTTTGATTTATTGAGAGATGAGGTCTCGCTGCCCAGGTGGGTCTCGAACCCACAGCCTCAGGCAGTCCGCTCACCTCAGCCTCCCAAAGGCACGGGATTACAGGCTGAGCCACTGAGCCCGGCTTGGGTCCATTTTTGCACATACCTTTCTCATGCCAAGGTTTTCAATTAAGATTTTCCTGTTTCTCTATCGATGTTTATTTGGTCTGCTATGCTTCTCACAGTCAGCCAACAATTTTGACAGTTCGATTAATTTTTGCAATGTTTTCATCAGTTCCACTAATGACTGGCTGTCCTGATCTGTCTTTATCAATAATGCTTTCTCTCCCCTCAGAAAAACATTTAATCCACTTGTACACTGCTGGGGTTTTTTTGGTATTATCCCCATAAACTTAGACTAGAGTGGCTTCATTTCCACTCTTGCCAAGTTTAACCAGAAAAAATTTTTTTTTTGAGTTGGTGTCTTACTCTGTCGCCCAGACTGGAGTGCAGTGGCACGCTCCCGGCCACTGCAGCCTCGACTTGCTGGGCTCTGGTGATCCTTCCGCCTCAGCCAAGTAGTTGGAACTAGAGGCATGCGCTACCACACCTGGCTAATTTTTAATTTTATTGTAGAGACGAGGTCTCGCCAAGTTGCCCAGGTAGGTCTCGAACCTACGGGCTCAGGCTATCCACTTGCCTCGACCTCCCAAAGCCCTGGGATTATAGACTGAGCCATCAAGCCCAGCTAAGAAATTTTTAATGTTTGTTCATTGTTCTAATTCAGGCTCCGACATTCTCGTGATGGCATACAAAAACATGCAATAACAATAATGAACACCCGGCCGGGCTTGGTGGCTCAGCCTGTAATCTTGTGCTTTGGGAGGCCAAGGTGAGTGAATTGCCTGAGCCCGTGGGTTCGAGACCTGCCTGGCCAACTTGGTGAGACCTCATCTCTACAATAAATCAAAATTTAGCCGGGCGTAGGAGCGCACACCTGTAGTTCCAGCTACTTGGAAGGCTGAGGGGGAAGGATCTCCAGAGCCCAGCAGGTCGAGGCTGTGGTGGCCGGGAGCGGCCACCGCACTCCAGTCTGGGCAACAGAGTAAGACTCTGACACAAAAATAAAATAAAATAAAATAAAATAAAATAAAATAAAATAAAATAAAATAAAATAATGAACACCCGTCAGCAAGACACTGCCACACGTTGACATGAACACAGCTGTGAGACGTCTTCTATACCAAGGTTAGAAAACCTTACAGACTTGTTTGTACAGTGCTACCAGTGTAAGTACATAGTGGCAAGTTCGTGAACTTAATTGTCAGACCTGTATTCATAGAGTTGCACAATCATCACTTCAATCTGTTTGAGAACATTTTTGCCACTCCAAAAATGAAACGTGTATGTTTCATTTTTGCCACTCCAAAAATGAAACGTGTATGTTTCAGCCATTGCTTCCAAACTTCCCAATTCCTCCAGCCCTAGCCAACAAGCTAATTGACTTTTTGTATCTACAGATTTAACTCATCTGGACATGTGTGGAATTGTGTTACATATGGTCTTTGGGTTTCTGGTCTTCATTTCATATTTCCCTTTTCCTTTTTTTTTTTTTTGAGTCAGAGTCTCACTCTGTCACCCAGGCTGGAGTGCCATGGCATGCTCATGGCCACCACAGCCTCGACCTGCTGGACTCAGTCGATATTTCTGCCTCTGTCTTCCAAATAGCTGGAACCAGACACCACACCTGGCTAATATTTTTATTTATTGTAGAGACGAGGTCTTGCCAAGTTGCCCAGGTTGATCTCATACCCCTGGGCTCAGGCGGTCCTCTCACCTCTGCCTCCCAAAGTGCTAGGATTACAGGCGTGACCCACCATGGGTTCTATTTCTTTCTTTTTTTCTTTTTGAGTTGGAGTCTCACTCTGTCGCCCAGACTAAGGTGCAGTCGACCTGCTGGGCTCCGGCGATCCTTCCACCTCAGCCTTCCAAGTAGCTGGAACTACAGGCACGCGCTACCAGGTCCAGCTAATTTTTTTGATTTATTGTAGAGACGAGGTCTCGCCAAGTTGTCTGGGCAGGTATCCACTCTCGGCATCCCAAAGTGCTGGGATTACAGGCTGAGCCACAGAGCTAGCCTATTTCTTGAATATGACCTCCCCCACTCCTTGCTTCTCTTGGGGCTGCCAGTCATGGAGTCCAACTGTCTGGCCACAGTGATTGGCCCAAGGTGTAGCAAGTGACTCTATTAGAGCCAATCAGAATCCTCCTGTAAAAATGTATTTGTAAACTAAGACGCTCTTTATCAGCTCTGAGGACCTAAGGGTGTGTCCTAGACTGTGCCTGCCAATGGAAGAGTTAGAAGGAATGGAGGCAAGAGTTTGAATGAGCAAAGGCAGAAGATGGAGGCGGAGCAAAGTGATTTGGAGCTATTGGGACTGAGCCCATCTCCTCCCCCTTTATATAGGAATCTCTATCTCAGATTTTTTTCAGCTGGACTCGAAAATTAAATTGACATGAGACAGATCAACAGGAGAAAAGCATGTAGATGTATTTAATACAAGTGCTATGCAACATGGAATCCTTCATACAACAATGAAGACCCACAGATGCAGTTAAAATGGAACACATATTGGAGGAAGATTAGCAAATTATGAATATGTCACAAGGCAGAGAGTCTTGGGATAGGGTAGTCTAATGGAGTGGAGAAGTGTCGCTTTCAATAACGACTCTTACACGATTCTTCTGCAAGCTGCTTTAATCCCAGGTTACTACATCGTTCTTCTTCTCTTTCTCCTATTCGTGACCTTAAATCTAGTATCTCTGCCAATCAATTAAGGTAACCGGCACGCCCCCTAAGAGAGGATTGTACTGATACTTTAGTTGCCTTATTAGGGCTTGTTTTGTTTGTGGTCTGGCTGCTTCGGGCGCCATGCTAGGGCGGAGGCGCTCCACAGCTCCCCTTTTTTATTTATTTTTGCAGGAGAGGGTAGTGGTCACAGCCCCCTATAACAAGGACCATGTAAGACAGTCTATCTCGCGCGTGTAATCGCCAGACCGACTGTCCCCTGTCCGACACCGATTTTCTGGGGGTGGGAGAGGCGGTGTCAACCCAAAGCAGCTGGACATGCCCTCCACGGGGTAACTCCCCCTGGGCCCCTGTGTGCAGTACTATTCTCACATCCTGCCCTGTTCTTATTGCCCTAACACGGCAACCCCCTGAGGGGATTGATCCACCTCCATGGCAGCAAAGGCCTGCGCTAGTAGCGCACGGTCACGTGCATTGCGTTGATGCATACGGCAGAGACAATAGAGGACAGGACACAACAAGAGAATAACAAAAAGGCCATTGAACCCCTTCCCGCCCACTCTTTAAGGTGGTATGCCGCCTGGGGGGTCCCGGAGGCCAAGGGTTTTAGCGACTACTGGATCTACTCTGATGGAGTTGACACTGATGATTTCACGACGTAGAGCCTCCGTCAGGTTGTCGAACTCTTGGACCAATTACCTAAAAGATGGAGGAAAGCTCTCGGAGAGGTTAGCAGCAATGGTCATTTGTGGTATGGGATGCCGGTTACGCATAAAGCAATAGTGCCCTTCACACCCTTTTGCGCCATGCGCCCGAGAATATCTACTTGTTTTTGTCCACGTCAACTCTTTTTTTTAGATCATAATGCCCCACACAAGTGA
>JAPVLO010001531.1:0-76862 GCA_027257055.1 Cephalopachus bancanus | reverse complement strand
TGGGGTGTTTCCCCGTTGCCAGACAGATATTTCTACTGTTAAACCCCTCTCCCTCCCCCACCATAGTTCCAAGTACGGTCAGTCATTTCGTATAATATTGCATTGGATGTTTAAGGTCCATTATATGAGTGAGAACATGTGATACTCGGATCTTTGTTTCTGTGAGAGGTCACTCAGTATTATAGACTCTAGTTCCATCTAGGTTGCTGCGATATTCATGATTTTGTTCTTTTTATGGCTGCGTAGTATTCCAATGTGTATATGTACCACATTTTTTTAATCCAGTCCTCTTTAGATGGGCAGCATGGCTGTTTCCAGGTTCTTGCTATTGTGAAAAACTCTGCGATAAACATGCGTGTGCAGATATCTTTTTTATAGAGTGATTTGTGTTCTTCAGGATATATTCCCAGTAGGGGGATTGCGGGGTCATATGGGAGGTTGATATTTAGAGCTTTTAGGAATTGCCACACTGCTTTCCACAGAGGTTGCACTAGTTTACACTCCCACCAACAGTGTAGAAGAGTTCCCTTTTCACCACACCTCTCCAGCAGCTGTTATTTTTTGACTTGTTGATAATTGCCATTCTGACTCAGTGTGGTTTTGATTTGCATCTCCCTGATGATTAGTGAGGTTGAACATTTCTTCATGTGTAAAGTGTCTGTTCATATCTTTTGCCCATTTTATAATGGGGTTGTTTGTTTTTTTTCTTTTCAGCACGTTTGAGCTCCTTGTAGACCGAGGATGCTAAGTCTTTGTTGGACCTGGAGTTGGAAAATACTTTTTCCCAGTCTGTAGGCTGTCTCCCTGGTCTCCTGATGGTTTCTTTGGCTTTGCAGAAGCTTGTCAGTTTAATAAGGTCCCATTTGTCTATTTTCTCTCTTATAAGCTGTGGGTTTTGGGTTTTGTTCAGGAATTGGGTACCAGTTCCAATTTCCATGAGAGTATTTCCTTCCTTTTCTAAGGTTCTTATGGTTTGAGGTTTTACATTTAGGTCTCTGATCCATTTGGAATTAACCTTTGTGCATAGGGATAGAGAGGGGTCCTGTTTCAATCTTCTGCATGTGGTCAGCCAGTTTTCCCTGCACCATTTACTGAATAGGTTCTCCTCTCCCCGGTGGTAGGTGGTGGAGGCTTTGTCAAAGTTGAGTTGATTGGGAAATTGAGGTTTTGCTTCTGGAATCTCAATTCTATTCCATTGATCTATATGCCTGTTCCTATACCAATACCAAGCTGTTTTGATGATTGTAGCTTTATAGTAAAGTTTGAAGTCTGGTATTGTGATACCACCTGCTTTGGTTTTTTTGCTGAGGATTGTTCTGGCTATTCTTGGACGTTTGTGTTTCCATATGAATTCCTGCATTGTTTTTTCTATGTCTGAGAAGAATGTTGCTGATAATTTGATGGGTATTGCATTGAATTTGTAGATTGCCTTAGTAAGATGGACATCTTCACAATGTTGATTCTTCCGATCCATGAGCATGGGATATTTTTCCACTTGTTTGTGTCAACTTTGATTTCTTTGAGCAGTGTTTTGTAGTTTTCCTTGTAAAGGTCTCTCACGTCTCTGGTTAGGAAGATGCCAAGGTATTTCATTTTTTGTGTGTGTGGCTATTGTGAATGGAATTGTGTTTTTTATTTGGGTTTCTGTTTGTTTACTGTTGGTGTAGAGAAATGCGATAGTCTTTTGTACATTTATTTTGTATCCTGAGACTTTGCCAAAGGCCTTTATCAGTGTAAGGAGGTTTTTGACAGATTCTCTTGAGTTTTCAAGGTATACAATCATGTCATCTGCAAAGAGAGATAACTTGACTTCCTCTTTTCCTATGTGGATACCCCTGATTGCCTTCTCTTCTCTGCTCGAGCCAGGACTTCCAATACTATATTGAACAGGAGGGATGAGAGTGGGCATCCTTGTCTTGTTCCAGTTTTCAGAGGAAATTGTTCTAATTTTTGTCCATTCAGGAGTATGTTTGCTGTGGGTTTCTAATAGGGCTTTTACTATTTTGAGGTATGTTCTCCGTACGCCTAGATGTTCAAGGGTTTTTATCAAGAAGGGGTGCTGGATTTTATCAAAAGCTTTTTCTGCATCTAATGATATAATCATGTGATTTTTGTTTTGACATCTGTTGATGTATTTAATAACATTTATGGTTTTACGAATGTTGAACCAGGCTTGCATCCCAGGAATGAAGCCTACTTGTTCATGATGGATGATTTTTGAGATGTATTGCTAGAATCCGGTTTGCTAGGATCTTGTTGAGAATTTTAGCATCTACGTTCATCAAAGATCTTGGACTGTAGTTCTCTTTCTTTGCTTGATCTTTACCTGGCTTGAGTATCAATGTGATGTTGGCTTCGTTAAATGATTTGGGGAGCATTCCATCTTTTTCAATCGCCTGGAATACCTTCAGTAGGATTGGTATCAGCTCCTCCTTAAATGTCTTGTAGAATTCTGCTGGAAAGCCATCTGGTCCAGGGCTTGTTTTTCTAGGAAGTTTTCTTATTATGTAGTCGATTTCCTTGATTTTTATTGGTTTATTTAGGGTCTCGATTTCTTCTTGTTCCAACTTAGGTAGATTGTGTGATGTCAGAAAGCCCTCCATTTCCTTAAGGTTTTCAAGTTTATTTCCATACAAGTGTACGTAGTAGTCTCTAATGATCTTTTGTATTTCTTCAGGGTCAGATGTGACTTCATCTATTGTGTTTCTGATTGTGCTTATTTGTTTTTTTTTTCTCATTTTTTCTTGGTCAGTCTATCTAGGGGACCATCGATCTTGTTTATTCTTTCGAAGTACCAGCTTTTTGTTTCATTGATTTTTTCTATCATCTTTTTGTCTTCTATGTCCTGGATTTTGGCTTTTATTTTGGTGATCTGGATTCTTCTGCTGAAATTAGGGTTATTGTGGTCTTGCTTTTCCAGGTTCTTTAGGTGGCTTGTTTGGTTGTTGATTTCTGTTCCTTCCAATTTCCTCATGTGTGTTTGTAGGGATATAAATTCCCCTCTTATTGCAGCTTTTAAGGTATCCCAGAGACTTTGGTAAGATGTTTCTTCATTTTAATTTGTTTCCAGATATCTTTTGATCTCTGTTTCGATGTCATCATTGACCCAGGAGTTGTTTAGCATCATGCTGTTTAGTGTCCATGTCTTTGTGGGTTTTGGGGGGACTTTGTTGGTGTCAATGTTTATTTTTATTCCACTGTATTTCGAGAAGGTGTATGGTAGAATTTCTGTCCTTCTAAATTTGCTTATACTTGATTTGTGTCCAATTATGTGGTCGATCTTAGAATATGTTCCATGTGGTGATGAGTAGAATGTGTATTCTGTGGTCTTTGGATGGAGTGTTCTATAGGTATCAATTAAGTCCATTTGGTCCAGAGTCTCACTGAGGTTCTGAATCTCCTTGCTGATTTTTTGTCCTGATGATCTGTCTAGGGTTGTGAGTGGTGTATTAGAGTCCCCAGTTATTATGGTGTTAGAGTCAATGTCTTTCTTTAGTTTTCCTAGAAGTTGCTTTATGAATGTTGGCACACCTATGTTGGGTGCATATATGTTTAGGATCGATATTTCTTGTTGATGGAGTGAACCTTTTATCATTATGTAGTGGCCTTCTGTATCTTTTTTAATTTTTGATAGCTTAAATGGTATTTTGTCTGAAATTAGGATCGCAACTTCTCCTTTCTTTTGTGTTCCATTCGCCTGAAAATTTGTTTCCCATCCTCTTACTTTGAGTCTGTGTATGTCCTGTCTAGTCAGATGGGTCTCTTGAAGGCAGTATATTGTTGCCTGGTGATATTTCATACATTTTGTCATTCTATGTCTTTTCAGTGGTGCGTGTAGTCCATTCACATTCAGACTAATTATTGAAATGTGAGAGTTCATCCCTATCATGGAGTTCTTATTGAGTTGTTGTTCTTTGACTTGTTTTTTTCTTTTCTTTTCTTTTTTTTTGTCTTTCTTTTGGTTTGGGGGTTGGTCCTTGTATATTTTATTCTTTTCCCTGTACTCTTGTGAAGAACATGGTTCTTTTTTCCTTTTCTTCTGTGTTTAGTACTTTCTTAAGTGTTTCATGTAGAGATGGTTTGGTGGCAGCATAAGTTCTTAGGGATTGGATATCTGGGAAAGATTTTAATTCTCCCTCACTGATGAAGCTTAGCTTGACCAGGTAGATTATTCTTGGTTGAAATTGTTTATCTTTTAGGACTTTGAAGATAAGGCTCCAAGCTCTCCTAGCCTGCAGGGTTTCTGCTATTCTGATTGGTCTTCCATGGTAGGTGATCTGGCCTTTTTCTCTTGCTGTCTTTAGGATTTTTTCTTTTTGCCTACTTTATTTAAGCGAATTATTATGTGTCTAGGAGTTTGTCTTCTCGTTTGTTGTCTTGCAGGGGTTCTCTGAATCTCTTGTGTTTGAATTTTTGCATCACTGATTAGATAAGGGAAGTTTTCTTGAATGATCTCATGGGAGGTTTTTCCAATGTAGTCTCTGTTTCTCTTTCTGCCCCGGGGAGTCCGATTATTCTTAGATTAGGCCTCTTGAGGTAGTCACTCATCTCTTGAATGTTTTGCTCTGTCTTTTTGAGCTTATTTTCTGTGTTTTTAAGAGTTTGGGTTATTTCTATATTTTGGTCCTCAAGCTCTGAGATTCTTTCTTCTGCTTGGGTAATTCTGCTTTCCATGCTTATCAATTTGTTATTTATTTCATTCACAGTATTCTTTATTACTGTTATCTCAGATATCAGCTCCTTCCTAGTTTCTTCTTGTGTCTCCTCAATTCTTTTTAATCTCTCCATTATTGTTTTGATATCTACATTTGCAGTTTGAGACCCTTCATTCTGGGGGATTTTCATTGTTTGCATTCCAAAGTCAGTTTTCTCGGTGTCTGCTCTCCCAGGCATCTGGGAGAGACCCATACTCTTTTTTTGGTTTTTCTTCATTTCTGTAGATTTTTCTCCCTCTCCCCCTGTCTCTCCCCCTCTTCAATTCTGTTTTTGAGGGAAGGTGGGGTTGCAGTTATTTCTCTCCTGCAGTGACCTGTTCTTCCTTATGAGGGTCTTCTGGTTTTGTTCACTTTTCCCTCTGCTTTACAATCTGTCTATTCAACATTATGCAGTCTTGTTCCCTAGATTTAATAAGGGGGTATATAAAACAGGAAAATAATGGAGGCAGAGGGGTTCAATAGGGAGTTAGAAAGAGAGAAGTGCGAGAGGGAAAACAGATATATATACCAACTATCAGGTAAGAAAGAGATACAGGGCCAGGAAGAGGTGAAGAAAGACACATAAGAAAGATTCCCTAAAGAGTACTGATAGCTACACAGAGACAGGCCAATAAAATCGAGAAACAGTGTAAGTCAGAAGGTAAACAACAAACATGATCTAAACCAACAGTTACAATGATAAAATCATAAGTCAAAATAAGCGAAAGAGAGAAGTGTGAGAAGGATAACAGATATACATACCAACTATCAGGTGAGAAAGAGACACAGGGCCGGAAAGAAGTGAAGAAAGACAGTTAACAAAGATACCCTAAAGAATACTGATAGCTACACAGAGACATAAGTCAAAATAAGCGATCAGACTAGAGTCACTTCTGTGATCTCCGATTCTGGCCTCTCCCTTTTGTTTTTCATTGCAGCATAGGGGTGGGGCTTTGTCTCCTGTTTCGTGCTGTTGCCTCAAGAACTGAAGTAAAGTTTGTTGATAGGTGGGCGGGGCAATGGAAGTGTCTGCCTGGAGAATAGCAAGGTAGTTTACCCAGATCTGTTTTTCTCCACTTGTCTGGGTCCCCCGGCTAGGGGTCTCTCACTGAGTGCCTCAGCCAGAGTGGACCCGGAGTTCCAGAGCTCCAAAGCTCCAAAGGGCAGGCAGTGGGCAGTGAGAGTGGCTCTGGGCCCCCCACAGGGTACTTCAGGGTATTTCAGCCAGGAACGGGACCGTGTCTCTGAGGGGCGGGTGGCCAGAGTCTCCCTGTGTGACCGGTGATGCCGGGTGCTGGGCTGGAGACAATGCAGCCGGGGAGAGAGCCAGAGGGGGCAGGGACCCCAAACTCCCCCGCATGCAGTGGAATAGCAGGAGGCTGCAATATCTGGCCTTAGGAAATGAGGCAAAGTTTGTTGATAGGTGGGTGGGGCAATGGAATTCTCTGTCTGGAGAATGGCGAGGCAGTTTAAGCAGATCTGTTTTTCTCTGCTTGTCTGGGTCCTCCGGATTGGGGTCTCGCACTGATTGCCTCAGCCAGGGTGGACCCGGAGTTCCAGAGCTCCAAAGTTCCAAAGGGCAGGTGGTGAGCGGCGGGAGTGGCACTGGGCCCCCTACAGAATACTTCAGCCAGGAATGGGACCGGTGTCTCTGAGGGGCGGATGCCCAGAGCCTCCCTGTGTGACTGGCAGCTTGGTTCCGGGTACCCGGGTTGGAGACAATGCAGCTGGGGAGGGATCTGGAGGGGGCTGGAACCGGAGACTTCCACACACGCCGTAGAACAGCAGCAGTGGGGGATGCTGCAATATCTGGCCCTGCATAGGACTGAAGTTCCTGGGCCTGGCACCAGCATAGTTGGTGGTGGGCTGGGGGATGGGGGAAGAGAAGTAATAGCCTTTTTGGGAACTCACGTTCAGAGAATCTCACGAGTTCACCTATGCCATCACTATCTTGCCTCGCTGCTGCATATTTCTTAATCCCGCTCACGGTGAACGTTTTGGGGTGGCGGAGCTCCATGGTGGCTTGAATTCAAGGATGGGCGTGAAGGGACAGCCTGGTGGGGCCCGTGTGAGGAGAGGGCTCCAGGCTGGGAAGGGCTGCGCGTGGTGCGGGGCTGCAGGTGCCCCACCGGCATGGGCTGCAGGCTGTGGCGTGTCAGCCCAGAGGCACCACAGCCCAGGAGTGAGAGGCGGCAGCACTGCCCGATGTGGCAGGTGAGGGCGACATTTCTTAAAGTCCAAGAAATCTCAGTGTTCAAACCAAAATATGGAAGGCAGATCAGAGCCCACAGAATTGGATTAAAATCTGTCCTCAGAATTAGGACAACCCCAGGGAACCCTCCACCAGCAGCCATTCCACACAGAGTGCTGCCAAAGGGAAAATTCCACACCAGAGAACATTACCCTCTTGATGGAGAAAAGTGTAATGCAGAAGAGTAATTATTACAAGCTCTTTCAGCTGGGCTCGGTGGCTCAGCCTGTAATCCCACGATTTGGGAGGCTGAGGTGAGTGGATTACCTGAGCCCATGGGCTCGAGACCTGCCTGGGCAAATTGGCGAGACCTCATCTCCACAATTAAAAAAAAAAATAGCCAAGCATGGTAGTGCACGCCTGTTGTTCCAGCTACTTGGAAGGCTGAGGCAGAAGGATCACTGGAGCCCAGCAGGTTGAGGCTGAAGTGACTGGAAGTGGCCGCAGCCTTCCAGTCTAGGAGAAAGAGTGAGACCCCAACTCAAAAAAAAGTAATAATAAAAATGAAAATAAAAGCTCTTTCATCTCTTCAGAGCAACACCTGAGGAAAAAACAAGCAGTATCTCACATCACTGACTCCTTCCCCAGCTGCCTTGGGCCCAGATGTCCTCACAGTTGGCATTTGCCAAAGTCTGCTCCAGCTGAGACTATGCATAGTACCACAAGGAGACCAAAGCTTACTAAGAGAAATTGTGAGGGTAAGAGGTTGGTTGTGAAACCAAATAAATCTTTATTTTCATTCATCACCGGGGCCCTTTCTTACTGCTTATTTGTCTGCTAATCTGTTCTTCCTGCTGCATGGTCAAGTGCAAGAGCTTGATGACATCTGCAAGAGAGGGTTGGTGGTGCATGTGGTGTTAGGGGACTATGAGAGCTCCCCATTTACTCCAGGCAGAGCTGCCATCACCTACAGTTGTCCAGAAACCAACAGAGGCTACCATGATTCACTCACACTGTCCCTGGCCATACCCTTATCTTAAGGCTAAGACATGTTTGGCTTGCTGGACCAGGGAAGAAACTGCCTTGTTCACGAAGATCTCCACATCATAGTCGGGTTGCGCAGTCATCTCTGAGAGTTCACACCACCCTGAACCTTGCTACAAAACAAGACAAAAGAAAACAAAAAACAAGCCGGGCTCGGTGGCTCAGCCTGTAATCCCACGCCTTTGGGAGACTGAGGTGAGTGGATTGCCTGAGCCCGCAGGTTCGAGACCCTCCTGGGCAGCGAGACCTCATCTGTACAATAAATCAAAAAATCAGCCGGGCATGGTAGCGCATGCCTGTAATTCCGGCTACTCGGAAGGCTGAGGTGGAAAGATCGCTGGAGCCCAGCCGGTCGAGGCTGTGGTGGCCGGGAGCGGCCACTGCACTCCAGTCTGGGCAACAGAGTGAGACTCCAACTCAAAAAAAAAAAAAAGAAAAGAAAACAAAAAACAGGAAGGACTTTTTAAGTTAAATAAAGACCAAACCACTTTAGTGAATCATTCCTGGAGACTCTACCATCTGCTATGCAGATATTTGTTAAAGTTAACATATCTGTCCATGCTTCCTGACCCTCTTCTCTAGTAACCCACAACATGAGTTGTTTACCCTAAAATTATCCCTATCCCTAATGACAAATGAATCACACGACTTGTTCTGATGCCCAAGCCAGAAATAATCCTGTTTTTGTTTTTGTTTTTTTGAGTAAGAGTCTCAGTCTGTCACCGAGTCTTGCGGTGCAGTGTCATACTCATGGTCATCACTTTCTTGAACTCCTGTGCTCAAACAATCCTTCTGCCTCTGCCTTCCAAATAGCTGGGAATACAGGCATGCACTGCCACACCGGGCTAATATTTCTTGATTTATTTAGGGATGAGGTCTCACCTAGTTTCCAAAGCTAGTCTCAATCCCCTCACCTCAGTCAATTTTCTTGCCTCTGCCTCCTAAAATGTTGGGATTACAATTAGGAGCCACCATGCCTGACAGTCTGACTTTGTTCTTTTATTCTGCTTGTCACTGTCATCCCAATTCTAATTCCTAAATAATTTTTTATTGTTGATATATATCAGCCAAGTGAAGTGGCTCATGCTTATAATCTCCGCAAGTTGGAAGGCGGAGAAAAAAGGATTCTATAAGTCCAGGATTTTGAAATACACGATGGAATACTATGCAGCCATAAAAAAATCATGAATTTTGCAGCAACCTGGATGAAACTAGAGTCTATAATACTGAGTGATCTCTCACAGAAACAAAGATCTGAGTATCACATGTCCTCACTCAAATAGTGGGCCTTTAACATCCAACATATTGCTATAAGAAAATGACTGACGGTGGTGGGAAACTATGGGGGGGGAGGGGAAGGGAGATGGGATTAATGGGAGTAAATATCTGTCTGGGGATGGGGAGACACCTCTTATCAACAATGGTGCCTGAACGAAGCATATTTGTATACCTAACCCTTAACTGTACTCCACAATATCATAATATAAAATATTGATTATTTAAAAAAAGAAATTAGACTGGACAAAAAGTATGGTGAGATCTTTTCTCTGCACAAAAAAAATTCAGACGTGGTGGCTCACATCTGTAATCCAAGCACTTTGGTAGGTGGAGGTGAGAGAATTGCTTTAGCTCAAGGGCTCAAAATCAACCTGGACAACTAAGCGAGACCTTGTCTCTAAAATCAATCAAAAATTAGTTGGACATTGTGGCACATGCCTGTGGTTCCAGCAACTTGGAAGTCTGAGCTGGAAGGATCACCTGAGGCCAGCAGGTCAAGGCTGCAATGGCCATGAGCATGCCACTGCACGTCAGTCTGGGTCACAGAATAATATTCTAACTCAAAAAACCAAAAGTAAACAAATATCTCTGTCTAGTGGCATGCACCTGCAGTTTCAGCTACATGAAAGGCTGAGGGGTAAGAACTGCCTGAACCCAGTGGGTAGAGACTGTGGTAGTCATAAATATGCCACTGCATATTTATGCATATACACTCCAACCACGTGTAACAGAGTTTGAGTCCAAAAGAAATAAAAATGTTAATATGTATCAATTTTGCTTGTCTTGGAGTACATGTGATCTTTTGATACCAACATACATAAATGGTTATTGAATCTCTTACACTCATTCCAGGTCAAGGTCAGATGCATCTCAGTCTAGGCACCAGCATCTCTTTGGCTCTTTTCAGCAATCTCCTAAGTGCCTCTTCTTTTGCTTTCTTCAATTTCCCAAACCAGGCTACACATGGTGGTATGTAATGTACCCAAAGCTCTGATATGACTATGCCACTACTTTGCCTAACAACTTTCATAGACGTCTTCTGCTTCCATAATGGAGTCTAGGCCTTTGGCATGGACTACATAGAAAGTTCTTTAGCATCAAACTCCCTGCTGCTCTGTCCACAGTGTTAATTACACTCTATCACCTGCTCATTTGTTGTCTCTGACCGTAATAAACCTCTAATTCATCCTGAAAGTTTCATGTCATTTTGAACTTCTCTACTCGAGCTCTTGTCCTTCACAGTCCTCCCTCAGTTACAGTTACACATGTATTTCTTTCTTTCTGCTCTGAAGTCCTGAGTGCCCCAGTTAGGACACAATTATCTTCCTTCCTGCCACTTGCTCTTCCACAGCAGCAGCATCTGCCACTTACTAGACAATGACCATATGTAAGGCACTTCTTGCACTGTATATATTAATCTTCAAGTAAAACCTACTTTGCCACTCTTGGGGATGAAGAAACTAAAGCCTAATCAATGAGGTAAAATAACTTTCTTCTCCTCCCCCCCTTTTTTGAATTGGAATATAACTCTGTCATCCAGGTGGTCATGCACTTGCGAACTCACAACAAATGTAGACTCAACCTGCTGGACTCAGAAGATCCTTCCACCTCAGCCTTCCAAATAGCTGGAAATACAGAAATGCACCACCACATCCAGGTAGATTTTTTATTTATTTAGAGACAAGGTCTTGTCAAGCTGTCTAGGTTGGTCTCAAATCCGTGGGCTCAGGCAATACTCCCACTTCACCTCCCAAAGTGCTGGGATTACAGGAATGGACTACATCAACCAGTCTTAAATAACTTTCATTTAAAAATCAACTTTAAAACAGAAGGGTCAGGATTGATCTCAGATCTTATTTCAAGGTATACTTGATATTTTTGGTCCTCAGTTTCAGCACAGGAATTGAATCACTTTACAAATAAACAAGATCCTTGCATGTGAATCACTCCCCAAACCTGCAATTAGGATTATAGAGGAACTGGGGATGGTAGTTTACACCTATAATCTCAGCACTTTAAGAGGCTCAGGTGAGAGGATTGCCTTAGCACAGATATAAGATCAGTCTCAGAAACATGGTAAAACCTAATCTCTACAATAAAAATAAAAAAATTAGCCGGCATTGTGGCACATATCTGTGGTTCCAGCTACTTGGCACCTGAGGTTGAGGGACTGCCTGAGTCCAGAATTTTGAGGCTGAGATGGCCATGAGCACACCACTGAACTCCTGCCTGGGTGACAGAATAAGACTGCAACTCAAGAAAAAGCAAAGGAGGATGGAGGAGGAATACTAGCTACAGCTAGTAGATGTAGGAAAGTCTTTGTGTCCCAGGCTAGAGAAAGGGCTATGATAATTAGTTATCATAGATTAACAGTCATATTAACAGGTACAGAAGTAAGGAATAGTGGTGAAGAGTGCTGCTTCTTACCACCCAAACCTTGTGGGAGAGAAGCTCATGTCATATTCCAGTATCAATGCTCTGAGGGATGTGCTGTGTGACTATCCAGTCAATCCCTGGATAAGGACAGCTCCTCACTTGTATAATCTCCTTGAGTTCTTTCAGCTTTCTGATCTGAGTCATGACATTGTTATAGTTGCACATCTGGGAAGAGAGTTCCTCTTCTTCCTTGGATAATTAAGGGGATCAAGAAAAAGTTGCCAACTAAGCAGGGCACACTTTTTTCTGGCTTGGCCCTATTCTGCCTCTTACATGCCTGTGATTGGAGTCCAGTTAGTACTGACTTCTCTCTATTCTGCTTCCATTTAATTCAGTTACTCTCCACTGGGCCCACTGTGGGGACTCAACTCCTTAATCTTGAGGAAATTGGAAGGTCTCAGGTTCCATAGCCGCTCCCTTGACACTAAGCACAGAAGTTTGGTACCACCCAGGGTGTAAGGTTTAAGGCTCCCAGGGCATAAAACAGCCTTGCCTTTGGTCAAGGTGGCATAGACTGAAGCTGAACTGGAAAAGAACATCTGCACTGCTGACTCCCCACCAATGCCTAAGGGGATTAGGATAAACGTAGCAACCTGACTGGACTCCCAAATTCCAAGTTCACTGCACCACTGAGGAGGATACAGTAAGCACAGAGGTCCCAGAGCTGCCTCTCTTCTCATCACTTTCATTCCTTTCCTCAGTCCTATCCCTCTACTCCAGCTGGTTATACATACATACTAGTAAATATCTTCACGTGCTTAAAATACATTCACAGGTGTTTGTGCCTGGCAAGAAGACAGCAATCTGCAAAAGAGAGATCAGTAATTGAAGACTGAGAATGGGGTGAGGTCACTAGACAACTTACCCCTGAAGCGCCTCCAGGAGTTACTTCATGCTGCTGAAACTTGCATGGTTTAGTGGAAAGTCTCATTTACAACTCATGCTGTGTTAGGCCACCTGGTCACTGCTAGGTAAGGTGCCTTAAACATTGGTTTTTTACTTC
This sequence comes from Cephalopachus bancanus, assembly GCA_027257055.1. Lineage (NCBI taxonomy): Eukaryota > Metazoa > Chordata > Mammalia > Primates > Tarsiidae > Cephalopachus > Cephalopachus bancanus. The sequence goes on along the minus strand of JAPVLO010001531.1, from coordinate 64,216 downwards.
CAAAAACATTTAGATTTATTCTGTTTCTTCACCCCTTTACATTCCTATAACCGAGGTTCTGTCTCGAAGTTCTGTGGCTGATGCCTACAGCCATACCACTCTGCATCCATCTGATCTCAAAGCTCTGTAGATCCTACTGGAAATTGCAGTTTCCCCAGGCCAATGGGTAATGCCTCAGGTAGAAGGGTTTAGAGCTTAGTCTGAAAATTCCACCTTCATTGTGAAAATGCCCCTACCCAGAGGATAGAGAATATTTTCTGGAGGTCAGGGATAAATACCCTCACCTAGAAGAGTTTGGGGATAAATTAATGAAGGAAGTCATTCAAGAATGGAGCCTCATGCTCCAGGCTACTTTGTAGGCTTGAACCCAGTGAAACTGAGCAAAGCCATGGATGAGACAAGGATTTCTCTTTCCTGCTTACACAAGTTTATCTTCTAAATCCTGGAACCCCCTTTTCATGAGGTAATAAATAAAAGCTTTCCTACAAACCAAGAACAGCACCCACATAGTAAAGAAAGTATATCCTTTTCTCTCAATTTGAATAGCCTGTGAAGAGCTTGGTGCAGGAAAGCAGAGTATGGAAGTCAAGTTAGAGCCTTGTAACTCAGGCTACCAAGAGTTCTGAACATTCTGCCCAGGAATGGGACCAAGTGTCTCCTTGGAAAGCAACTCTGCCTTCTCCTCTAGCATCACCTTCAAAGTGACGCTACTCACCATGCAAGTCCTTGAACTCTCAATAAAGGAGTCCCTCAGAAACTCAGCTTGCTCTCGTGGAATGGGGTAAGGGCTTTGTTTCTGTCCCATAATGCAGTGTAATGGACTCCTATGGGGCAAAAATCAGCAGAGAACCATTCTTTCTTCTGTACCTAACAACTTCCACCCTTCCCAGAGGCTCTTCAGGCCAACCAACTCTAGTTAGTTCCTGCTACTATCAGGTACAGGAGACTCTTGCTCATTTCTGCACGTTCCATGCAGTTCTGCCCCATCAACACTAGAAGTGTCAGTACCTCACTAATTCCCTGCCAGATTCACCAAAGGGAATTTGCCCCACTTTCTCCCCTTCCAGATTTCTAGAGTAATATAGAAGCAGGCATGGGAACATGATGAGTTGGAGTTGGCAAACGCCTGCCCAGATGTCCTGTGGCAGAGGACAAAAAAGGTTATGAGCTTCTAGGTCATCTATGACACCTTATAGTCCAAACCACCACAGTTGAGACCAGTAAGCTATCTGAGAAGGGAAGAACACAGGTTCCTGGGCCTCCATAGCTTCTAGTATGCCATTGTACCATGCCTAGGCCCTGGTAGAAGAGTACCTCCATACTTCTATATAGGAGCTGACCCCATCACTTCCAGCCCAGAACAGACCCAGAACTCCTGACTTCCACCTCAAAGAGTGGGAAGAACAAGGATAAAACCAGAGAAGCCAGGAGGCCTGCCTTTGTGGTAACAGCCTATAAATAATGCCTACCTTGCTTAGATTTGAGACACTTTGACTTCATTCTGATGAGCCTTTGATCTGGGATCATCTGCCTCACTGAGGATTCTTAAAGAAGAGGCCTTCATAGTCGTTACCACCCTGGGGTGAAGCAATAGGCTGCAAAATCAGAAATGGGCTCAGAGTTATATTCTACTCCTGAACCCGGCATGATGAGGCTCCTTACCCTCATCCTGACCTGAAGGTGCTGCCCATGTCAATCACCTAGATGATATTATCGGCAGAGATAACCAGGTATTATTACTGCAGTCTCACCACCTGCATATTTTCCTTGCCATTCTCCAGTCTGTGTAGCTTGTCCTCCTTGTTGAGCTGTTCCTGACAGGGGGAATGAAGGGAAGGGCATCTGGCACTGGGCACCCCAACTTACTGCTCCCTCATACAGAGCCTTTCCAGGTCAGACAAAGGCTGGCAGAAAGAACGTTAGAGGGAATGTGAACGGAAAGGTTTCAGATTAGCAGAGGGCAGTATTCTTGGGATCTGAGTCAGTTTGCCTCAGTTTGACACAACTGCTTCTTTACTAACTGTGTGATCTTGGAAAAGTTACTTAACCACTCCAGTCTTGCTTCTCATCTGTAAAGTTGAGAAATCTAAAGTACTTAAATAGTGCTTAGCACATATCCTCTTAGTATTAAATAGTAGCTCTTTTAGTTATGTAGGTGCCACTCCAGGGAAGGCAATTCTGCAAAAACTGTGACTTTAGTGAGACAAAAAGAGATCAGTGTGGGTGGATGGTAATGAATGTGTTCAACCACAGAAAGGAGGTTATGAAGGAGGTGTGATGACATAAGTCAAGTATTCTTCTGAGAAAACCCTGAGAAATATTTCTTCTACACTTGATGAGGATAGGTACCATCTTACCATATGAAGTCTTCTACATATGCCAGGGCAGAATTGTACATAAATAGCTACTTGGCAGCTAAATGGCTGTTTCTTTTCTGAAATCTCTAGCCAACTTTAAGGTTTTAGGAATTTCTAGGCCCAACAGCATAAAGAGGAATTTTTACTGCCAGCTACCTTCATAATGGTGGTCTCAAAGAACATCACATATACTTCCAGGTCCTGTTTCAGTTAGGAGGATTGATTATCCAGGAGGAAGACATCTCAGGCTGAGGGAAACAACCTGAATAATTAAGCAACCTGCTTTTCTGTGCCCAACCTGATGTAGCAGAACACATCACTTGAAGACCATGGCATAGATCCCTTTGGATGTATCCTGGGCTTGCAAAGAGAGTTCTCCATAAATTGTCTGCAAAAATAAGGGGTAGAAGACCATGAAAAAGGACTCTTAGCCTGGACCAGAGCACTGCTGGCTGTATCACCACAGTGAGCCTTGACAAAACCAGAAGGCTGTACTAAATGCTCCTTCCTCCATCCGAAATGGAAAGAGTGTCTGGTAAGGGGACATCTGTGCAAAAGTTTCTGCAAGATACTTGTCTTGCTTTCCATACACCCAGTGTTCTATAATGGGAGGACTCTTTCCCTGCCGTATCTGAATACTACATATCTTTCCACTTCCCATCTGACCACATGCAAAAAAATGTTGCTTTTCCATCTTTGAAGGTTGTCTGCAGCAGTGGCCTAGCCATGAACCAAAGATAAGGGGAAAGTATTTGTACCTGTTCCTAAAATATGCTCCCTGGAACATATCTGCCAACTTTCTACCAAAGATTACCCAAGATTCTCGATTTCTCCTCCTCCTCCTCCTCCTTCTTCTTCTTCTTCTTCTTCTTGAGTTGAAATCTCACTTTACTGTCCAGACTGGAGTTCAGTGGAATGTTCACAGCCACTGCAGCATTGATCTGCAGGGTTCAGGTCAAACTTCTGCCTCAGCCTTCCTAGTTGCTGAAACTGCAGTCATATGTCACCATTCCCAGATAATGTTTGTATTTATTGTAGAGACAAGGTCTCCCCAAGTAGCCCAGGCTGGTCTCAAATCCCTGAATTCAGGCAATCTTCTCACCTCAACCTCCGAAAGTTCCAGGGTTACAAGTTTGACCCACTGCAATCAGCCTGATTTCTCCTCTAAGAGTAGCATTTCTATCCTGCCATACGGTCTTATCTGATCCCAAAACCACTTACAAATATAAAATAATTTAAACCTACTGGTTGTTGGGCTCTGGGAGAGAACTGGATTGGCCTACTATGAGTGATCTGATGAATTCCTCTCAGCCAACTGTCCTCTGACCCTGGAGACACAGGATGGAAGCCTGAGCTTAGAATCCAACTTCCAGCATAAGACACAGTAAAAAGATCAGGGGACGGCTGTAACCCCAGTATTTTGGGACATGGGGATGAGAGACTCACCTGGAATTCAAGACCATCCTGGGCAACTTGGTGAGACATTGTCTGTATAACAAAAAAAAAAAAAAATAGCTGGGTGTTGTGTTGTGCACTTGTGATTCCAGCTTCTTGGGACGCTATGGAGAAAGGATCACCTGAGTCCAGTTCATCGTGACTGCATTGACCATGAGTGTACCTCAGCACTTCAGCCTGGGTGAGAGTGAGACTCCTCAAAAAAAAAAAAAAAAAAAAAAAAAGTCAGGAGAGACCCTCTAAGTCAGGGCCTAAAACATTTCAGACTTTATGGGCTACATTTGTCTCCATCATATTAAAAATAATTAAAAACCATAAAAATCAGCTGAGTGCATTGGTTAACACTTGTAATCCCAGCCCACTGGGAAACTGAGATCAGAGGATTGCTTGAGTGCAGGAACTCAAAACAGCCTAGGCCAAATAGTGAGAACTCATCTCTACCAAACATTATTTTTCAATTAGCTAGGTGTGGTGATGCATACCTGTAGTCCTAGATGCCCAATAGGCTGAGGCAAAAGGATTGCCTGAGCCCAGGAGTTCAACACTGTAGTAAGTTGCGATTGTGCTCTACACTCAATCCAGGGCAAAAGAGTGAGACCCTCCAACTCCAAAAATAAATATAAAAAAATAAAAGTTTTTCTTGATTCTGGAGCTTTAAAAAAATGACTCCATAAGCCAGGTATGTCCTATGTCAAACTCTATTCTAGAGCAGTGCTGTCCAAGGGAACTTTGTGGAGTTGGAAATGTTTTCTATCTTGCTATCTAAACAGTAGCCACTGCCACAGGTAGCTGCTGATCACTTGAAATGTGTCCTGTGTGACTAAAAATTTAAACTTCTATTTTCTTTTTTTTTTTTTTTTTGAGTTGGAGTCTCACTCTGTCGCCCAGTCTGGAGTGCAGTGGCCGCTTCCAGCCACCGCAGCCTTGACCTGCTGGGCTCCGGCGATCCTTCCACCTCAGCTTCCAAGTAGCCAGAATTACAGGCATGCACTACCATGCCCGGCTGATTTTTTGATTTATTGTAGAGATGAGGTCTCGCTGCCCAGGCGGGTCTCGAACCCGCGGGCTCAGGCAATCCACTCACTTCAACCTCCCAAAGGCTCAGGATTACAGGCTGAGCCACCGAGCCCAGCTAAACTTCTATTTAACTTTTAAACTTTCATTTAACTTTTATTTTGATATTTACACCAGGTCAGTGGGTGCCATATTGGACAGAACAGATATAGAGTTCTCTGAGTCTACTAAACTCAGTGGGTAATGATTTGGTTGCATAAGATACTGGAAGAAATTCTGGAGCCTACCCAGTGTTAACTCAGAGTGTAATGGGTAAGGATTCACTCATGATGGAATACTAAGTTGTAAAGGTGGATGTGGCAGGCCCAAAATGGGGCATTCCTGACTCAAGGAGCCAGATTGTCTAGTTCTAATGACTGAATAAAAGAAAACAAAGGGGGAAGTCAGGAAGGACCTCAAAATTCAGCCTGTCTGCAAATAGTATTACCATAATGCCCTAAATCAAAAAGAGGAAGACAAAAAAAAAAAAAGAGCCAAGGAACTAACCTGTAGACAACTTTATGGAAAACCATTTCATCAAATGCAAAGTTAAAGCCGAACCCTTTGTTCTCTACATACCTTAAGTCCACTTTTAATTTTGGTTCATGTACCATGAGTAGACACTAAAACAAAATGGACATCACATCATTTTCTTTCTTGATCAATTCTGCAAAAGAAGAGTATTTCAGTGGGTGCTCCCTGGACACAAAGAACCCCTCTGAAAACTCTTCTTGACTAAATAGAGCTTACCTTCCTTATTCAGTGAGTATTTTCTAATACAGACACAAATCTTGTGCTCTTTATTCTACAGAAGGATGAGTGGAAACAACCACCACAAAGCATCAGAGCAAAAGAAGCTTGTCCAGAACCCTCCATTCCAGTCCCATATCTGGCCTTGTCTGACCTCTGCTTCCACCACCACACACCAGAGCACAAGAAGAGAGTAATAGATTTTTTCCCCACTTTTCTTACTCTGTTGCTTACAGGTTTCAGCACTACTTTCATGGTTATTACTAATGTAAGAAACTATTCAAAATATGGTAGAGGGAGAGGAGCCTAGTTTGTAAATATCATTTCCTTCTATCTAGTCCTCACTAGCTCCAGTCCACCAAAGGGTAATTTAAAAAACCCCACGAAGGCCCACTGAGCATTAGGGATCAGGAAGGGCCATAGACCCTGAGACCACTAGGATGTGTTCAGGAGTTGTTGACCTATTCCCTTCCTCCTTTTCCATTTGGCACAAAGTACCAAGAAAAGCTCTAGCTGGCTCTAACAGAAAACTCTGAGACCAGAACAATCACAGCTAACCTAGGAGTCTATTGTTCCCATTCTCCATGGCTTATGGTCTTTTGCTTTATCACAACTTAAGTTTGACTTTGAGTCACATTGAGGAGCCTTAGTGCAGGTCACAAGTTTTCTTGATGTGACCTTTAGAAATTTATAGATATAGGTTTTAGAAAATAGTTTATATAGATTAAGAAAATTTAAGTAACCATTTTATTATAGAAGTATGGTTAGTTCAGTTTTATTTCAGAGGGGCCAGTGAAGTTTGAATTAGGCCAGCTGCTGCTAGGAGAGTGTAACCATAGCAGCAATTGTTTTAATAAAAACTAGTTTGAATTAGTACATAATAGTAATCGAAGTTAATAATTCACTATGGTGGTTTTAGTTTAGACATTGAGTGATGTTAATTCAAGATGATGTAGTTGTAATACAATTAAGGGTACATAAGAAACTGGTTTGGGAAACATTTAGTTAGCATAAGATACAAAAAGATAATTTGTGGTTGTTCTTCCTCATGTTCTTCCTTACGTACGAAAGAACATTTGCTTGAGAGTGGGGGGTGTCCTCTGTGCACCTGGACCTGTTCATGTGAAAGGCACATGCTACCTTTGTTTCCTGTAATAATGACTTTGCAGAGTTTGGAGATAAAAGCCCTGAGATTACACCCATTAAATGGCTTCTGGTCACTTGAGCAGGAGTCCAGTCTCTTTCTTTCTCCCCTCTTCTCTTTCTTTTTATCTTTCCATAATAATCTCTGAAGTTGCCCCACCTTCCAAGAGACCCCCTAAATCTCTCTGCAGGGGCTGGCCCCCCACAGTGTTATCATAATGTCCTGAATCAAAAAGAGGAAGACAAAAATAAAAGAGCCAAGGAACTAACCTGTGGACAACTTTATGGAGAGCCATTTCATCAAATGCAAAGTCAAAGCAGAACCCTTTATTCTCTACATAACTTAGTCCACTTTTAATTTTGGTTCATGTACCATGAGTAGACACTAACACAAAATGGACATCACATCATTTTCTTTCTTGACCAATTCTGCAAAAGAAGAGTATTTCAGTGGGTGCTCCCTGGACACAGAGAACCCCTCTGAAACCTCTTCTTGACTAAACAGAGCTTGCCTTGCTTATTTGGTGAGTATTTTCTAATACAGACACAAATCTTGTGCTCTTTATTCTACAGAAGGATGAGTGGAAACAACCACCACAAAGCATCAGAGCAAAAGAAGCTTGCCATAACCCTCCATTCCAGCCCCATATTCGGCCTTGTCTGACCTCTGATTCCCCCATCAATCACTCCAGAGCACAAGAAGAGAGTAATAGATTTTTTTTCCCACTTTTCTTACTCTGTTGCTTACAGGTTTCAGCACTACTTGCATAGTTATTACTAATGTAAGAAAGTACTCAAAATATGGTACTGGGAGAGGAGCCTAGTTTGTAAACATCATTTCCTTCTATCTAGTCCTCACTAGCTCCAGCCCACCAAAGGGTAATTTTTAAAACCCTTAAAATTTAATATAGCTTCCTACAAGCCGTTATTCCTATGAAAGAAATTTTTCTCTTCCTCAGTTAGGCACTTACTCAAAGAACAAAACAAAATGTCTTTTGGATTTACTTACAAGAACAGTCACAGTAAATAGATGACATTTCAAAGTATTCTGAAACACATTAGTTATCTAAGGAAATTTCCAGTTTGGAAAGCTGTAGTCATATTTCTGTATTGAACATGAGTGAAAATGGGCAGACAAAATATAAGTGCTCTCAGACCTCAGTGCTATGTGGCAACAACAAAAGCTTCACAAAGAGAAGCAACAGATATGGTTCTTGAGATAGACAAGTACAGAAAGTGCTGACTTGACCAATGCAGGTCAGAGGAGTGGTAACTGCACTTCAGTTCTAACCCAAGCTCTCTCTATAACTCTTGGCTATTTCCCTTCTTTTTTGAGTTGCAATCTTACTCCATCACCCAGGCTGGTGTGAATATCATGCTAAAAGCCACTACAGTCTAGACCTGCTGACCTAGGGTGACCTTTCCAGACTCCCAAAGGTTTCATTACAGGCATGACCTACTACACTTGGAGTTTTTTTTTTTTTTTTGAGTTGGAGTCTCACTCTGTCACCCAGACTGGAGTGCAGTGGCCGCTCCTAGCCACCACAGCCTCGACCTGCTGGGCTCCGGCGATCCTTCCGCCTCAGCCTTCCAAGTAGCCAGAATTACAGGCATACGCTACCACGCCCAGCTGATTTTTTGATTTATTGTAGAGATGAGGTCTCGCTGCCCAGGCGGGTCTCAAACCCGCGGGCTCAGGCAATCCACTCACCTCAGCCTCCCAAAGGCGCAGGATTACAGGCTGAGCCACTGAGCCCGGCTCACTTGGAGATTTTAAAAACTATTTTAAAGATGTGGGGTAGGTCGGGGATGGTGGCTCAAGTCTGTAATCCTACCACTGTGGGAGGCCGAGGTGAGAGGATTACCTGAGTCCAGGGTTTGAGACCAGCATGGACAACTTGATGAAACCTTGTCTCTACAATAAATAAAAAAATTAGCCAGGCATGGTGGCACATGCCTGTATTTCCAGCTACGTGTAAGGCTGAGGTAGAATTATTACCTCAGTTTAGAATGCCAAGGCTCTGGTGGTCATGAGTGTGCCGCTAAACTACCATATTGATTACAGAGTGAGACTCTGACTCAAAAAAATAAAATATTTTTTAAAAGATAAGTGAACAGTGTTGGCTGGGGAGAAGAAGAACAGTACTAAATTTGGGGGATTGGAGGATTCCTAGGCTGCTCCACCATGGAGACAGAGCAATGCGTGAGGAGCCTTCTCCAGGGCCACAAACAGGAAAGCATATTTATTATTCACTAGGAACTGCAAATTGTTTGCAGGTGTTGGCAAGTGCAGGCAGCTCCACCTTCATATCATTCTGCTGAGTGGTTATGCAAAACATTGAGATAGTGGACATATGAATAGAATGACTTCAAAGCCCTGGAGAACCAACAGCAGTAGCCAATCAGTACTGTGTGATGGGAAGAGTAGTCAGGGGAAAACCTCTAAGGCTCTAAGATGAGATGAGGTCCTCCAGTCACCATGGAAAGAGATCACCAACTTTCCGTATTCCTTCACCAAAGGAAGGAAAAATGAGAAAGTGATCCTAAAAACTATTTGTCTACTTTCTACAAATTCAGAAGCTCCTAAATGCAGAATTATCTCCCAGAAGAACGTCTGTTTTGAGTAAAATGGAGGAACCTATGGTGAAATTGAGATCATTTCTGGAGAGACCTAACAGAACACTTTGAGAAAATGTATTATTCATCTTGACAGCAGTTGCACTAATATTGTACAATCTTCCTATACCTCAAAGCAACAGTATAAGTAAATATCAGTTTTCAATTCATGGTAGAGGGCATTAAGTTCCGAGCAATTAAGAAAATTATACAATGTCCCAAAGTCAGGATGTGAACCCACGGCTGTCAGATTAGAGTTTGGGTTTTTTTCCACAGCCCCAGGATGCTTTATATATTCAGGCCTGGGCCACGTCATCAAAAACCCATCGAATCAACTACACTGATTTTCTAGAATCTTTGAAGAGAAGACTGTTTAACTGAGAAAAACTATTGCATTACTGTGACCATGAAACTGCACTATAGCCTGGGTGACAGAGTAAGATTTCAACTTAGGGAGGAAAATAGAAATCCACTTTCTTTCAGAGCAGGAATTTCTTTTCTTTTTAGAGCAGTTAACTGATCTGTTTCCTTATTTCTGAAAAACAAAATAAAACACAATAAATGGTCATTATCAATTCTCAAGTTGTATTTAAGTCCCAGGAAGAATTTAAGTTCAAGTCACTCTATGTGAAGTCCCAGGTATTCCCATAAAATAAATCAACATGGAGCCAACAAAAGTAGTAAATCTCGGGCACTGGTTGCCGCCAGATGGCAGGCACCTGCCTGGACTATTACATTTTCTGCATGGAGAGATTGTCCTTTGGGTATAAGGGAAGAAGCTGTAAAATTATGGATTTACTGTGGCCACATAATCAAAATCAATCTGCAAGAAGTAAGTGAAAGTTTCAGTGAAACAGCATAATATTCAATACACATGCATCTCTACAGCCAAGGTTACCACAGATTCAAACTTTACCAACTTTAAGTTCCACTAAGTATGACTAGCTATGAAACAAGTAATTACTCCGTAGTAATAGCTTATCATCTACATGACCATGGGTTACTGATTGCAAAGCCAATAGTAGACATAAGTGATGAGGATGAGTTGAAGAGATGGCATTCAGGCAAATAGGTAGTCCATGGTAAATCTAGGTCACTTCATTCCCCTACTTTCTGTTGGGCAGTAGGGTACTGCTTGGTACAGTCCCTAAAATACCTTTGGCTGGCTAACACAGAAGTAGTGTCCCACCATGGGAGGCTCGTCATCCCTGCTGGTCAGTTCACCCCTTAAATGCCTCTTAAATAATCTCACTACACTTTCTCCATCCCCTAAATGCCTAATTCACCTCTGCACACAGGACTGGCCTACATATCCCTTAGACAACCAAAATCAGTGGCCCCCTTAGGTATCTCTAAATCCCGATATTATACGGGACTTACACAATTTCTGTGAGTGTTCAAAACGGTGGGTAGAAATTCCCTATGTTCAGTCCTTTTCTCTCCTCCATGAACATCCCCACCTTTGCCTCCACTGTAATCCCTCCAGCCTCCACCCCCAACTCATGCTGGCATCTGCTACCTTCTCCACAGCTTCCCTCCCTCCCACTGTTCCACAGGCGTCCATGCCTCCTCCTCCAACTCCCCCTTCCCCCACTGCAGGCACTGCAAGTCCCACTCCTACCCCTGCTCCCTCCTCCCTCATCTCAGATTTTGACCCAGTGGACAACCCCCACCTTACAGACAGCCACAGGCTCCCCCACCCCCACCCTCCTCTTTGGCTCCACCCACCTCTACTCTGGCAGCTTGATCCTTATACCCTCCCTTTCCAACAACTCCTCCATGCAGCCCCCTGGTAACCCAATCCAAGTCCACGCCAACCCTCCTATCCCCCCTCCGTGATATGGCAGGCACAGAGGGTATGATTCGTGTAAACATCTTCTGTATTTCAGACCTCTCACAAATAAAAAGGCATCTTGGATCATACACAACTAACCCTGCCACCTACATTAAGGAGTTTCAATACCTCATCCAGTCCTACAGCCTTACTTTCCAGGATATATACCTAATCCTTTCCAACACCCTGCTTCTGGAGGAACATAGGAGAGTCTAAAAACAGGTTAGGGCATACACAGACAAAATTCACCTCCCAGAGCTCGCTAGTAATCTTCCAGCATGAAGAAAAGGGCTGAAAGGCAGTGAGAAAAAACAAAACACTGTCTGAAGATAACTCATAGACTCCTAGGATTAGGACGGAGAGTTGACGAATGTGCTGTGTGCTTGTGTGTGAATGAGACAGATGGTGGGCGGGTTCCGCATAGTTAGTCTGCATTGGGGGTATACCAACCTACCAATTGCTAAGAGGGTCTGAGATATCTTTGTGAGAAGTATGACTGGAGTGGGACAAAGCAGATGTTTCCCATCCCCCTCATTCTTTTATTTATGTGTCTGTCACTTTAAATCTGCTAAAAAGCTGGTTGAGTTATTACGTTTTGTTTGATGGGACATATGGTCTTTTAAAAAATTGATTGGTGCATATTTCTTGATGTCATTTTATGTCTCCTTTTATTTGTGTGGTCTTTACTCCCAACCCATTGGCGCTGTTAAAATTTCTGCCTTTTGTTGTTAAGGTTGTGAAAAAATTGACTGTTGCATATAAGAAGTGTTACCAGTTACCTTAAGTTCTTTCCAGGGACCACGTCCACTCCCTTTCTTAGCCTGTGTTCTCCTTCACGTCCCCTCCCTTTCTAAGCCTGTGTTGTCATTCTAATCCACCTGTAAAAAAAAACAAAACAACAACAACAAAAAATGGAAAAATGTCTCATATGCTACTTAACCTTTTGCTAACTCAGTGTAAGTTAATGCTAGCCTTAGAGAAAAATAATTTTTTTTTGAGTTGGAGTCTTACTCTGTCACCCAGACTGGAGTGCAGTGGCTGCTCCCAGCCACCGCAACCTCGACCTGCTGGGCTCTGGCAATCCTTCTGCCTCAGCCTTCCGAGTAGCTGGAATTACAGGCATGCACTACCACACCCAGCTGATTTTTGATTTATTGTAGAGATGAGGTCTCACTGCCCAGGCAGGTCTCGAACCTGCAGGCTCAGGCAATCCACTCACCTCAGCCTCCCAAAGGCATGGGATTACAGGCTGAGCCACCAAGCCTGGCTGAAAAATAATTTTATAATCTTTCTCTGGCAACCAAAAAAAATAAATAAATAGGCTGTTCTCATTTTCAAATAGTAAAATCCAGGTTAGATAAAAGTAAGTCCATTTCTAAAGGTTTAGACCTTGTCTAAGATCATAATTAACTGCTTGTCTCTGTAAAACTGTTGAAAAGTCTTAGAGTCTACTTCATATTATAATGCTAAATAACACTAATGCTTACATTTTGGGGCTATGTTCTTTAATTGTCCAAGTCTTACGACTAAGGCTGCTGTTTAATAATTCATGAGGATTTTTGACAGTTTTGCCTGTTGATAATTAGGAATATGTAGGAACAGGTCATTTTTTTTTTCACATCTTCATTGTCTGTTCACTCTAAAGGGTTTTGAACCAGGTGTTATTGTAGACATCATTAGAAAGTCGTAAAGCAAAAGAAAAGAAAAAAGAGAAGAACTCCAAAATGATTACCAGCCAGAGAAAAGGTAAACAAATTGGCAGTTGCCACTAAAGGCAAAATCTCCAGCCACCCCAAAGAGGCCCGATAAGGATAAACCTGCTAAGGGGATGATATCAGCTGCTATAAATGTGGTCAATCTGGGCACCTAAAGCACAATTGTTCTTAATAGCCTAAGCCCCCAGAACTTTGTCCAATATCTGGACTAAAAAGCTACTGAAAGAGATGGTATGGCCTCTCCTGAAGGGGGGGGCACCTAGCTCAGTGATAGTGGCTGTTGACTGAAGGGGGAGGGGCATGGCTCAGTGCAGCACTCTGTATGCCATCCCCCCAGAAAATCCTTGGGTCTATATAAATGTGGCTGGGGTCCAAATCAATTTATTAATTAATACTGAGACTAAGTTTTTAACCCTTCTACTCATACTGAACTTCTTCCTCCTAAAACCTGCTCTCCAGTGGAATTAAAGGTGTTCCAAAAACCAAAATCTTATATGGTACATTCTGTCCTATAATAAAGTAGATAGTTACAAAAAATTTTTTAAAGGGTTTATTTTTTCGACCTGAAAACTAAAACCCATCTTAATCCAAAATGGTCCAAGCCTCTTCAAGTAGTTTTGCCCACTGCCACAGCAGCAAAACTTACCACGGCCCAACGTCAGGTTACCCCATGACTTTACATTTCCCATCTTCAACCTGCTATCCCTCCTTCCTCACAACCCACCCATAATAATACTTGTTCACCTACCCACCGGTACACCTGCTCCAAGATTCCAGAACAACCACTCAGACTTCACTTCAGTACAGGAAACTTGTAACCCTTGGCCCCTTTCCTTTCTTGGCATAATTGCGATCCTTCTTACTATATTACTTACTTGGTCAACAAATTGGCCATCCACAGCCAAAGCTTTGTTGACTATTACATACCTCCTCATTATAACTAGCTTCTTTCTTATTAAGTGTCTTTTATAAAAATTCACCACTTACAGCACTATGTTTATCATCCTAACCCTCCTTCCATTATTAATTTTAACCCACCTCAATGGTAAAACAATTCCACTCGTCCTACCATTTCACTGGAGATTCTTTGTACAAGAGTCCTGGACTTCTAAAGGCCACTCACATAACCAACGTCTGTCCACAGCAGACTGCTAGCCATATGGCTGCCAGTCTCAAGTTCCTATCCCCGTCTCTCTCTCTTCCATGCACTCACCTTCTTTAATGTGGCACAAAGTACCTCAGTTCTGTTTTCTTTTTGACCAAACCCGAGATTACGGTAAACAAAACTGTAAAATTTATTGGGGATGTCCAAAAGTCTCTTACATGCTCCACTACATAAGCATAGAAAGGTTTGACAAGGATAAAGATGTTTTTCTTTTTACTTCACAAGGTGGAGACCAATTCTACTTAAATGTCAAACATCCCTGGGATGACATGTGAGCAAAAGGGGTGGTAGGCAAAATATACAACGGAATCCAAGACTCCACCCCAGGAGGAACCATCAAAATTTACCACACCTATGTCCAAATTTAGCCAAATATCCCAAACCTAGCCCCTAAAATAACAAAACAAGAGACAATATTACAAACCTCCATAAAACAGACAGCAAAAGTCACCCCATTTTCCTGGCTCTCAGTAGTCCAACAGGGAACATGCTTTCTCAACTACTCACATCTAGGCAACTTTTGTAATTGCTTCCTATGTGCAGCCCTCAGTTGCCCCCCATTTATGGCAGTACCATTCATAAAAATCTTACCACCCCCTGCACACAAAATTCTACTGTTCATTTCCCCTCACTATCAGGAATTCCCCTGTTCACAACCCCAACTCAACCATCACTTGTCAACGTTACCTGTGTCCCACCTGGCTTCTTATTCTGAGGCAGTGACACCCTTACTAAAACCTTTAAGTCATCATGTGTCCTGGTCACACTGATACCTCAATTAACCCTATATACACAAGAGGAATTTGCAACAAAATACACAACAAACAGACCTACAACACTGATATTGTCACCCCACCCCCGCCAGAAACAGGCAGTCTTTCTTCCTGTAATCACAGGAGTCTCTCTTGCTTCTGCTCTGGCAGCAGCAGGCTTAGGCAGTGGGGCTCTACCATACAGCATTGCCTCCTCCCAAGACCTTGCCAACAAACTACAACTTACATTAGATGTTTCAGCAATGTCCCTAGCCTCCTTACAATGCCAAATCACCTCGTTAGCCCAAGTCACATTACAAAGCAGGTGAGCCTTAGATCTTCTAACAGTTGACAAGGGAGGCACTTGCCTCTTTCTCAGAGAGCAATGCTGTTATATATAAACAAAACCGGCCTAGTACAAGAAAATCTAAATGTCCTCAATCATCTAAGTGATGAATTAAAACAGTGCCACCAACAGCCAGACTCTTCTCCTTTCACCTGGCTGCAACACCCTCTTGCAACCTGGCTGGCCCCCTCCTAGGCCCTGTCATTATAATTTTTTGTTTAACAGCCCCATGTGTCTTTAAATTTCTCCAACAACACTTAATTAAACTCTCAAATCAAAACCTCAACCTTCTATTACTCAATAGTTATCAACCTGTCCCAGTAAAATAGTCAAGACCTTGTCCCTAAACATCACATAACTTTTCTTTTAGATATGTTCTCTTCCAGGTTCTCTATTTACCTCCACAGTCTACTCCACGACAGCTGGTTACTACTGCCTCATGCCCACTGGAGGGTTGGCCAGAACAAGTCGCCATTCTACATTTACAAAAAACTTTCATAGAACTCTCTCCTTCAAAAATCTTCACCTTCAGTGCCTACCTCTGGACCCTATTCTGGCTGGTTCTGTGCCCTTCCCCCACCTCATCCCACAATGCCCACATCCAGTAGGAAGCAGTCAGAAAGAGTAATGATGCCCCTCTTCCAAATAAACAGAAAAGGTGGGAATGAAGGGCACAGAGAACAGTCAGAAGGGCATCCCCAAGATGGCACTGCCACCCTAGACAACAAAGGCCCTAGGTCCCGGCTTCTTCACACATGGTTCCCCTAGCACGCGTCCAGTCATTTTCCACAATGTAGCTAGCTTTGTTATACATCCAGTGGGCCTGCAACATGGCATCTGCCCACCCTGCTCCCAGGCCACTCCTCCAATAAAACCTAGCTCTGCCCCTTCCGGCTGCTGTCAAGCTAATAAATAGAGCCCTCTCCCTGCATAGCTCTCTTGCATGCTCTCTCTCTCACCCTCTCCCCCCCCTTGCTCTTCTTCAGTTACAGTACCTTCCTGTAACTGCCCCTTTTAATAAATCTCTTGGTTCCGGCCGGGTGTGGAGTCGTTACTGGCGCCGAAGTCCTTTCACCTTTGGCTGGCTAACACAGAGGTAGAAACAAATTCTGACAACAAAGAGTCAGAGGCCCTTCTTCAGGATCTCATGTGTGGAACAAGTTCCCAACAGTTGCTACCTAACCTTAAGTCTACCTTCTTTTTTTTTTATTGGGCCAAGAAAATTCTTCCCCATATACAGCTTCCTGCTCATGTCTTACTTATTTCCTACTTTTACAAACATTGAGGTCAGAATTCTAGGTTTACATCATCAAAGTCTTGAAATCCTGTAGGACCAACACAAACTTCAATCAAATTTCACCAGGATGACTTCACAGCAGTTCCAAATATACCAAATTAGTTCCAACTTGGTTGTTTGTATTTCAAAATGTAACAGAGTTGAAGAATGTACTCCAGGGTGAGGACTTTACTACCTATAAATATAATCTATATTTATTAGCTGCCTTACCCAAACATTTATTAGGCCCTGGTAAGACAGTAGGGTGCTGGAAGAAGACATTCAAGGATGAATTAAGACATATATCACCCTTGCCTTCAATGAATGCAAGTTCTAATGGGTAATAGAAGATATATGCACAAAGATAATGAAAGAAAAAGCAGAATGGGATGAGAGAAAGAGGACAGAATTATTTAAAACTGGCAGGTAATACTGTTACCACCCTTCTGTGCCCATTTTTGGCATTGCTGCAGATGCTTAGTACACATAATTCCCCCAATTTAACCCCCAAACTAAAAAAAGCATAAACACAGGAGACAAGAGTTCTAACACCAGATCTGAAAATAACTGATTTTCATGTGGATGATTTATAGTGAACATCAGAGGAGATACAAATAACAGATTGTGAAGGCCACAAGTTACTAGGCACAGTCACAAGTGGTGAGTGACCTCATTTGTCAGGACCTAGAATATGTGGAAGAAGAGTGTGTTGTACATTAAAAAGGGGTCATTAGAATCAGATCTTGAAAAGGTTCTGAATACCTCACTAAAAAGTTTAGACAAAGGCAACATTTGAGCTGGGATAATACCTGAAAATATATTTCTAAACAAAAGACAAATCACAAAGAACTGTAAACAACTGGTTAAAAGAATTTTAGAAACCTCATGATACTTTAAGGACAGATAAAGAAAACTATTAAATCCTTTAATTTCTCAAATACGCCAACCAATATTTGCATACCTAATATATACATTATGCTAAGCAATATTTAATTTGTGTTATGCCACTAAGCTCCATAAAATAAGGTCAAGGAGTCTGTCTAATTTACCTCTGTACCTCTAGCACCCAGCACTGTCTAGCATTTTGGAACCAATCCAAAATGACTTGTCGAGTAAGTCCTCACAGAAATACTGTGAGGTGGATATTATTATCACCCTCAAATTATGGATATGGAAACTAAGTTTCTTTCTTTTTTGAGTGGGATCTCACTATATCACCCAGTCTGAAGTGCAGTGACAAGATCATGGCCACTACAGCCCTTATCTGCTGGTCTCCGGCAATCCTTCTGCAACCATCTCCCTAGTAGCCAGAACTGCAGATGTATGACAGCACAACTTGCTAATTTTTAAAAAATGTATTGTAGAGACGGGGGTTCACCCAATTGCTTGGATTGATCTCTAACTCCTGGGTTCAGGCAATCCTCTTGTCTCTGCCTTCCAAAATATACAGATTAGAGGCATGACCCACAGTGCCTGACCAGGAAACTAAGTTTCTATAAGAAACAGAAACATACCTGAGAACACAAAGTACTTGCAAGTCAGACAAACCCATTTTCTTTTTTTTTTTTTATGTTGGCATCTCACTGTGTCACCCAGACTAAAGAGAGTGGCATGCTCATGGCTACCAATCCTGACCTGCTGGGCCCAGGCAATCCTTCTACCTCAGCCTTCCAAGCAGCTGAAACTACAGGTACATTCTACCATGCCTGGCTATTTTTTTATTAATTGTAGCAACAAGGCTTTGCCAAGACTGATCTCAAACCCCTGGACTCATGCAATCCTCTCACTGCCACCTCCCAAAATGCTGGTATTACAGACATAAGCCACCATACCCAGTTCCAGATTTTTATACTTCTAGTTCAGTGACCTTTCTACTACACAATGCCTTTAAAATGCCTTAGTCATTTCTCCTCTTTTCAAAATCCTTCTGAGATTACTACTGCTTACAGAAGAAAATCTAATCAACTTAGTGACGGAGATGAAGATTCTTATCTACTTGTTCCAGTCTTTTGCTGTTGCCAAGCATCCTAAGCCCACAATTGGTTATAGGCAGCTTCTTCACTAGTTCCCATTTGTGCCATCCTGCTGCTTCAGCCAAGTCTCCACAAACCCATGTCCCCAATCCAACGCATCTTCAGGGAGTTCCCACATGAGGGCTGCTCTAGCATTACCGATCTGTGCCATCCATCGCAAGTTGCCTTCTGTTATTTGATGTTTCAGAAATATTCTCTTTTCTCCTCAATTGGGATATTGATTTTCCTCCCCAAACTGATATTACAGATAGTATGCACCCAGAATCTAGCTTAAGCAAACAAACTTTTAGGATTATGTGTACTTTGGTTTCTACAAACATACCAGAAATTGTTGCTTCAATGTAGAAGATGCCTGACTAAATAAAACCTCAATATATTCAAAGAGAATTTTTTTAAGATTATGGAGGACATTACAGTATTGGAAATACTATCTCACAGATTCAATTTTCACAAAGATTGTCTGTGTAAGATGTTAAATGTTATAGAGTCATTCTTCTAGAACTTACCTCTTTGCCCTTTGTGGCACCTCCTATTGATTCTACAGAATTTCTCCAAGTCCACTTACTGTCACTCTGAATTAAGCCTAATGCATGAAAAGTCCAAAGTTACCTATCTGTTTTCTGAGGACTTCAATTTTAAGATCCCACAGAGACACCCAATGTGGAAATTGCTTGAACAAAGGGCAGCTGCCTTGTAATCTTTTTTTAAATCACTAATAGACAAATAAACCCCCTTTGCTTCACTTTATAATATACCACAATGAGGTGGGTAGGGGACAGGTTTTAAAATCAAGCTGAAGGGCATATGAATTAACCTTCACTCAAGACAGGGCCTACAAAAAATAGCACATAAAAGGTAGTCCCTAGCCAGGTTCGGTGGCTCAGCCTGTAATCCCTCACTTTTGGATGCTGAGGTGAGTGGATTGCCTGAACCTGCAGGTTTGAGACCCACTTGGGCAGATTGGGCGATACCTCATCTCTACAATAAATAAAAAAAAATTTCCAGGCATAGTACCACGTGCTTGTAGTTCCAGCTACTTGGAAGGCTGAGGCAGAAGGATCACTGGAGTCCAGCAAGTCGAGGCTGTGGTGACTGGGATGGGCCACTGCATTCCAGTCTGGGCGACAGAGTGGGACTCCAACTCAAAAAAAAAAAAAAAGGTAGTCCTTATAGTGTAAACTCTTCCTCAACACAGCACTTAGGATCTCGCCCTCTTTTCCTAACTGACTCCTAACAGCCATATCTGACCATTCTCCTAATAACACAGGTATAAGACCTACCAGAGCTGCAGAAGCTGCTTAACCAAAACAAATAATTCCATTACAAGCTCCTAGAGCAGGGATTGTTTCTCATTTACCCAGAATCCCAGTGCCTGACATATGGCCACTGGACAATATGAAACAGAAAGCTGATTCCTTGGAAGAGCAGAATATTTTCAAGGAAGAACTTTTATATTTAATCTAAGCCTAAATTCTCTGGGAGGACCAAAGATTGCAGAGAAGTCACACCTACTCCCAGAGTGTGGGAAAGAGACCCATGTCAAGCACTAGGGCCCCAGAAGACTAACTGCAAATAGAGAGACTCAGACCTGAGAGAATATCAGGGAAAGAATGTCCAACAGTGTCACAAGCCTTGTTGTTTTCAGGCAGGGCAGCAATTTCAGCATTCCCAGGGGTCACCTTGGCCTAGGGACCATGCTGTTCACCATTACTGTGTTATCTTGATGGGGATAGCAGAAAACACGTGGACCTGAAGCGATGGGTACGTGAGTATTCAGAAAGTTCACCGGAAGAGAAAAACAAAGCCCCAGTAAACCACAACCCTATAAATTCTTAATGTCTTGTACCCCATTGAAGTTTCAATCCTGGTGTGAGAGTACTTGGATGTCATGTTGCTGCAGAATCTTCTAGGATACGTAGTCTCCAATCTGTCTTCAAACACCCAGGACCTCCCATTACTCGTCATTCATCTGAGCACTGTGTCTTCTGGGAACGTCGTCACGTCTGAGGGCCTAAAGGCTGGTGGTTCCTGACTTTGCCAGGTAACATCGCACATCTGGTGTTTGAGGGTGAGTACTATGGGATCCTGTAGACGTGAGTTCAAACTTTGCCTTCTTCTGTTACTAGTTTAGTCAAACAAGTTAAAAACTTTGGGCTCAATGGCTCAACCTGTAATTTTAGCACATTGGAAGGTTAAGGTGAGATAATTGCCTGAGCCCAAGGGTTTGAGAATCCCCTGGGTAACTTGGTGAGAACTTGTTTCTACCATAAATAACAAAAATTAGCCTGGCATGGTGACGTGCATCTGTAATTTCAGCTAATTGGAAGGCTGAGGTGAAAAGACCACCTAAACCCAGCAGGTTGAGACTGCAGTGACCATGGGCATGCCAATGTACTCAAGCCTGGGCAACAGAGTGAGACTCCAACTCAGTAAAACAAAGCTTGGTTTTCCTTGTTGAATGGTGGAGGAACTTGTTTTCTTACTGTAGTGGTTACATATAACATGCCAGGAAGATCCTGATTAATTAGACATTTATTGCATCTACCACATGCTCAGCAAATTGCTGGGTCTAAAGATGTCTATTGCCTAGTGAAACACTCTTCATGCAAGAGAACTCCAGACCAAGTGATTGACTTTTATGAACTCCCACAACACTTTGCTCCCTGACACAAATGATCACATCTCATTCCATTATTTCTTTCTGCAACATCTTAAATACACTTGCCTAAATTAATTCCAGAAGTTTGATAACCTAGAACCTTATGTTGCAGTTAAGGGACATGAGTATATAACTCTTCACAGAACTGTGATTCTATCTCAGTTTCTTCTGACTTTTTCACAGTTGGCATAGATTTAGCCTCCTGAGATAATTAGGAAGAAAAGTAAATCTTCCAGGGTTGCCAGGTGCCAGGCACCTACATTTAACTGCGGGGTTTGTTGGGGTGTAAAGGAAGAAACAGTAAAAGTTACTACTAATGTAGGTTTGTAGGCAACAGTCTTCAATTAAGACAGAAGTAGGTAGCATGCAAGAGTTTCCTCTTATGCATTCATCAGCATATAGCAGAATTACTCACAATTAAGCTCATAAGCAGGCAGAAGACAAATGATTATCCTTAAACCTAATGTTCTCTGTAGCTCTGTGAAGCACTTTTCTGACAAAAGAACAAGAGAGCAGGTTTTGGACTATTCTGGAGTCCCACCAAACTTTGTTCCCTGAGTTGACACATATGACATCACATTCCGTTAGCTCTTTATTTGTTTGTTTGTGTGTGTTTTTTTTTTTTATTGTAGAGATGTGGGTTACAATTCAGGGTTAGGTAGACAAACGTTGATTATGCAGGTAACCTTGTTGATGTGGTGTGTTTCTCCCTCCCCTAGCAGTTTTTCTTAACTGCCAATCCCACCCTCCTCCCCTGGCAGTTTCTCACTATGGCCAATCTCTTTCTTATAATATTATAATTGTTAAAGGTCTACTTACAGGTGAAAACATATAGTACACTCTTCTTTGTTTCTGTGATAGATCACTGAGAATGATCCAAGTGCTGTGAAGTCCATAGATTTGTGGTTTTTTATGGCTGCCTAATATTCCATTTAAAAAATCTAGTTCATGTGTGATGGGCTGCATGAATGGTTCCATGTTTTTGTTGTTGTGAATAGGGCAGCAGCAAACATACGTGTGCAGTATCATTTTTGTAGAATGATTTGTGTTCCTCTGGGTATATTTCCAATAGAGGGATTGTTGTGTCACATGGTGGTCAATTTCTAGCTCTTTCAGAAATCACCACACTGTCTTCCACAGAGATTGTATAGGATGCAGTCCCACCAGCAGTGTAGAAACATTCATTTTCTACACATTCTCACCAGCATCTGTTGCTGGTTGTTTTATTCATGATGGCCATTCTTACTGGTGTTAGGTGATATCTAAAGGTGGTTTTGATTTGCATTTATTTGATGATGAGTGAAACTGAGCACTTATTCATGTGTCTGTTGGCTGCCCACATATCTTCTTTGGAGAAGTGTCTATTCATGTAATTTACCCACTTTTAATGGGGCTGTTTATTTTATTTATTTTGGTGCATTATTTTGATATATTGTTCCTTGTAGATAGTAGATTTTAGTCCTTTGTCATACATACTGTTGGCAAATATATTTTTTTCCCATTCTGTGGGCTGTCTCCATGCTCTTTTAATAGTTTCTTTTGCTTTGCATATACTCATTAGATTGATGAGCTCCCACTTGTTTATCTTATTTCTTTTTATTTTTTTTGAGTTGGAGTCTCACTCTGTCGCCCAGACTGGAGTGCAGTGGCCGCTCCCGGCCACCGCAGCCTCGACCTGCTGGGCTCCGGCGATCCTTCCGCCTCAGCCTTCCAAGTAGCCTTATAGGCATATGCTACCATGCCCGGCTGATTTTTTGATTTTTATTGTAGAGATGAGGTCTCGCTGCCCAGGCGGGTCTCGAATCCGGGGGTTCAGGCAACCCACTCACCTCAGCCTCCCAAAGGTGCGGGATTACAGGCTGAGCCACGGAGCCCGGCTTATTTTATTTCTTAGGGTATGGGCATTTAGGGTTCTGAATAGGAACTGGTTTCCAGTTCCAATTTCAAGAAGTGTGTCTCCACGTTTTCTAAGATTCTTATCGTTATAGGTTTTACGTTAAGGTCATTGATCCATTTACAGTTAATTTTTTTGTATGGTGATAAATAGGGATCCTGTTTCAGTCTTCTGCATGTGCTTAGCCCATTTTCCCAGCACCACTTACTTAATCGGTTCTCCTATCAATGATTAATTGGAGACTATGTTAAAGATGAGTGGTTTGAGAAATTGAGGTTTTCCTTCCAGAATCTCTCCTGTTCCATTGGTTTATATGTTTGTTTTGTATCAATACCAGGAGGTTTTGATTACATAGTAATTATACTATGAGTAGCCTCATAGTAAAGTTTGAAGACTGGAAGTGTGACACCTCCTGCTCTGTTTCTTTTGCTAAGGATTGTTTTGGCTATTCGTGGTCACTTATGTTTCCATATGAATTTCTGTATTGTCATTTCCAGGTCTGAGAAGAAGTAATTTGGTAACATAATGAGTATTGCAAGGAATTTGTAGATTGCCTTTGGGAAGATGGACATTTCAACAATATTGATTCTTCCTACGTATGAGCATGAAATATTTTTCCATATGTTTGTGTTTGCTAGGATTTATTTGAGCGGTGTTTTGTAGTTCTCATTGTAAAGTTCTTTCTGTTTTCTGGTTAGAAAGATCCTAATTACTATCTTTTTTGGATAATTTGAATGGGATTGTGTTTTTTATTTGACTCTCTGCCTGTTTGTTGTTGGTGTATAGGAATTCAACACTCTTTTGTGTGTTTATTTTGTACCCTGAGGCTTTGCTAAAGTTCTTTATCAGTCTAAGTACATTTTTGACAGATTATTTTGGGTTTTTGAGTTATAAGATTATATCACCAGTAAAGAGAAATAAATTGACTTCCTCTTTTCCTATTTGGATGAAATTGATTTCCTTCTCTTGTCTACTTGCCCTAGCTAGGATTTCCAGTACAATGTTGAACAAGAGGGCTGAGAGTGGGCAGCCTTTTCTTGTTCCACTTTTCAGGTGAAATGATTCCAGTTTCTGTCCATTTAGCAATATGTAAGCTGTGGACTTATCATAAATGGCACTTGCTATTTTGAGATATGTTCCTCTACCTAGGTGTTTGAGAGTTTTTATTAAGAAAAAAAGTTGGGTTTTATCAAAAACGTTTCCTGTACCCAATGATATAATCATGTGGTTCTTATTTTTTCAACTGTTGTATTTAATTACAGTTATGGTTTTGCTAAAGTTGAACCAATCTTGTAAACTGGGGATGAAACTTACTTGATCATTGTGGACAATTTTTAGGATGTGTTTTGGGGTCCTATTTGCTGGAATCTTGATGATTTTTGCAGCTATTTTCATAAGGGATCTTAGCCTATAGCTCTCTTTTTTGTTGTTTTTGAATCTATATACAGTTTTGGTATCAGTGTCATGCTAGTTTAGTAAGATGATTTGGGGAGAACTCCATCTTTCTCAATTGCCTGGAATGATTTCAGTGGGATTGGTATCATCTCCTCTTTGTATGTTTTGTAGCATTCTGCTGGAAATGCATCCAGTCCAGGACTTTTTTTAATGGGTAGTTTTTGTATGAAAGAGTCAATTTTCTGAGTTGTTCTTGGCCTATTTAGTGTCTCAGTGTCTTCTTTTTTCAATGTTGGGAGGTTGTGTGATGTCAGACAGTCCTCCATCTCATTTGTTTCAAAATCGGTGTACATAGCAATTCCTAACAATCTTCTGTATTTCTTTGAGGTTAGTTGTTACTTGATGATTTACATTTCTGGTTGTGGCTATTTGAGGTTTTCCTCTCTTTTTCTTGGTCATTCTGGCTAGAGGTTCATCAATCTTGTTAATTCTTTCAAAGAACTAGCTTTTTGCTTTGTTGATGTTTTCTATAATATTTTTGTCTTCTATGTCCTGTATTTGGGCTCTTATTTTGGTGATATGGATTCTTCTGCTAAAGTTGGAGTTTTGGGTGTTGTCTATTTCTTGCTCCCTTAGGTAATTTTTAGGCTCTCAACTTGTGATATTTCCAATTTTTTTGATGTGTGCTCATAAAAATATAAATTCCTCTCTGAGAACTGTTTTTATGGCATCCCAGAGTTTTGGTAAGATGTTTCTTCAATTTCATTTGTTTCCAGAATTTTTTAAATTTCTACTTTGATTTTATTGTTAACTCAGTAGTTGTTCAGCATCATTCTGTCTAGTGTCCATGTCTTTGTGGCCTTTGGGGATATTTTATTTTTATCCCACTGTGGCCGGAGAATGAACATGGTGAGATTTTAACCTTATGAAATTTGTTTATGCTTGATTTAAGGACAAGTATGTGATCAATCTTGGAGTAAGTTCCATGTGATGATGAGTAGAATGCATATTCTGTGATTGTTGGGTGCAATAATCTGTAAGTATCTATGAAGTGCATCTGGTTGAGTGTCTAGTTTAGATTCTGTATCTCTTTGTGGAGTTTTTGCCTCAATGATCCATCTAAGGTTGCTAGTAGGCTATTGAAGTTCCCTGCTATAATATTGTTACAATCAACATATTTTTTCACTTACTTAGTGATTGCTTCATAAATGCTGGTGCACCTGTGTTGGGGGCATATATATTTAAGAAGGATAGTTGTTGTTGATGACTTGAAACTTTTATTATTATGTAGTGTCCTTTTGCATCCCTTTTAGTTTTTGATAGCATAAATTTTATTTTGTCTGATATTAAGCTCATGACTCCTGCCTTTTTTGGTAATCCTTTTGCCTGGATGCTTTAACTTTGAGTCTGTGTGTGTCCTTTGTGTTAAGATGAGTTTTTTGGATGCAGAAAATAATTGGGTAATGCGTCCTTATTCAGTTTCCCATTCTGTTTCTTTTCAGTGGTGTATTTAGTCCCTTCACATTCAGGCTGATTATTGAAATGTGATAGTTTTGTCTTGTCATGAGGTTCTTATAAAGTTTTTTTTTCTTTGTTTACTTGTTTTATTTGGCTTTGGGTTTGATGTAAGTGTGTTTTTTTCAAGTTTCTTGTTGTGTTTTATTCTCTTGATTCTGGGTTCTCCTGTTCCCTGTTCTCTTGGGAAGTGTGTGCTCCTTCTTTTTTTTTTTTTTTTTTCTTTCCTCTGTGCTTAATACCTTTTTAAGTGTCTCCTGTAGAGTTGGTCTGAAAGCTGCATGATCTTTTAGGGATTGGATGTCTGAGAAATATTTAAATTCTACATCACTGATAAAGCTGAGTTTGACTGCATAGGAAACACTTGTTTGAAATTGTTTATCTTTGAGGACTTTGAATATAGGACACCAGTCCCTTGTTTGTAGTTTTTCTGCCAATAAATCTGCTTCTATTCTCATTGATTTTCCCTAGTATTTAGTCTGAACTTTTGCTCTTCTGCCATTAGGAATTTTTCTTATGTGACTTTTTTTTAGGTGAATTACAATGTGTCTAGGACTTGGTGTTCTCATTTGATGTCTTGTGGAGTTTTCTGTATCTCTTGTGCTTGACTGATCCTGTCTCTGGTGATATAGGGAAAGTTTTCTTAGATTTTCTCCTGGAATACTTGCTCCAAGTTGTTCTCCATTTTCATTTCTTCTTCTGGGATACCAATCAGTTCTGGCATCTTGATATAATCACACATCTCTTGTAGATGTTTCTCTTTCTTTCTAAGACTTCTTTCTATGCTTTTTACAGATCAGATTAATTCCGTGTTCTGGTCTTCTAAGTTCTGAGATTCTTTCTACAGTTAGATTAATTCTGCTTTTCATGCTAGTCATCTTGTTATTTATTTCCTGGATAAAATTTTTATTGTCAAAATATCTGTTACAATTTATGTCAGTGTTGCATCTTGTCTTTCTGGACCCCTCTTCACTCTTTCCATCCATTTCCTAATCCCTATCATACCCTTTGGCCAGTGGTTGGTGACCTTCATTCTTTGAGCATCGAGGTTTGATTTTTCAGGAGTTTTCTTTTTGTTACACTTGAAATTGCATGTGCTCTTTGTTTGGTTTTTCCTCACTTGTGACTGATTTATTGTTTATCTCTTTAGTTCTCTTATTCAATGTCATTGGGAGATATTTTCCATTCTAATGCTTTCTCAGTCCTCCTGATTGGTACTTGGGATTTGTTAATTCTTTCATCGGGACACTTCCAACATGCATAGTTTTGTTTTCTCTTTAAAGCCACTGGGAATATTGAAGATTTTCTCCCAGATTTCCACGAAGGCATCTTGGCAAACTCTTTTCTATGTGATGGTGTTTTACTTACATCCAAATATAATTACATACATGCAAAGATACATCCATACGTATGTGTGTTAGACTAAGTAGGCTATATTGAAAACTGTTTGAATGGGTGTATCTATTTGCCCACTGTCAGTGGCAAATAGAGACAAAACATGAATATTTTATTTTATCTCTATGCTTTGTAGAAAACCTGGTATCTACTTTACCAAATTCTTATCAGGAGCTAAGCCACACAGAAAATTTGGAAGCCTATATTCAGCCTCGCAAGGTAATAACCAAAGGAAGGTTGTACTCACGTGATTCTCCTTAAGCTTTATGTTCTCTATTGTCCAAAGATGTACTTTTAGGCTAAGGGAAAACAAGAGCAGGATTGTGACTATGCTGTAGTCTACCATGCTTTGTTCCCTGAACTGACACACATGATTACATCATGTACCATTTTGTATTACATCAAGAGACTTCCAACATGCACTTTTGTGTTTTATCTTTAATATCACTAGGGATATCTAAGGATTCCTTTCAGTGTTCTTCAAAGGTGACATGGACCTTTGAACACTTTTTGAAAGTGTTTTACTTACCTCCAAATACAAAAAACAGATAACTAAAAAATAAAGTGTGGTGTTAGATTCAGTTGATAATGCCATAAAATGTTTGTATTGCTGAATCCATCTGCCAACTTTCCATGGCAAAAATGTAAAAACCAGGTGAGTTTATTCTATTTTGTTCTTGTTATTCTTTAAGGAACTGGTGGTTTCTGATTTCCCAGACACCTATAGTTAGTCTACACAGATAATGTGGAATTCTTTCACAGGTGAGCATTCACATAGGTTTTAGGCGATTTTTCCACTCTTCCATGAAAGCATTAATTACCACTTGGAAACACATCTCTGGGACAGGAAGAGAGAAACCATGTTTTAACTTGTGTTTTGATTAGCATGTTTTCTTTTTTTGGACCCCCCCCCCAAATAATCTTAATACACTAGCCCCTAATAATCAAACAGTGTTTCCATAAGGGTCTGAGTTCTCTCGTTATAGCATCAGTTTTAGCTCTTCATGTAGTCTTGAGAATTTCTTTTTGACTTTGCCATAGTCCCAACATTTTAACTGACACAAATGATCACACCACATTCCAATACATATTTCATCATGAGACTTACAACATGCACGTTTGTGGTTCAAATGCTTTAACATCACTAGGAAAATATCAGATTTTAATGTGAATTCAACAAATATTGATACATTAATATTGTAAAGACTAAAATTGAAAAGGCAATTTTATTACATAAAATTTGGTTATCAAATGCACTTCATTTTTTGCACTAAAGCAATTTTTAAAATTCAGATTGGAAAATTTTGTCACTGATCTATTGCATTGTATAATAGGAAACAATTGAGATATACAAGGAAAGAAAAATAGAGCGTATTAAAAGAAAATATAATTTCTTTGAACTTTTACAAAAATTGAGCCAGCAACATTGTTTTCACATATTTTGATCCCTGATAATACAATGTGCATTCTTAAATACTGGGGACTTTTCTAAGTTAATTTTAGAAGTGAAATAATCTAGAGTCTTAAGCTTCAGTGATAGGTCATGAGTTTTTAACTCTTCATGAAGTTTTGATTATATCTTTAATCCTTCTGACGTTTTCACCTTTCATCTAGTGTCAATGTCCTGAGATAATGAGGAAACAGCCTCTAATTAGGTCCAGAATTAGGTATCTCACAGGAGTTTCTTCTTAAGCCTAATGATCTTTATTGCCCAGTGAAGCACTTTCCTGGCGAGGGAACTACAGAGCTGGTTTTTGACATTGCTGTAATCCGCTACACTTTGTTCTATAAACAGGCCCAGATGATCACATTGCATACCATTTTGAATTATGCCAAGAGACTTCCAATATACATATCTGTGTTGACTCTGTAATGTCACTAGGAATAACTAAGGATTACTTTCAGCCTCCTTCAAAGGCAACTTGGTATTGTCCATTCTTTGTGAAAATATTTTATTTATTTCTAGATAGATAGATAGATAGATAGATAGATAGATAGATAGATAGATAGATAGATAGATAGAGTGATGTAAGATTCAGTTGGTTATACTACAAACTGTTTGAATGGTGGATCATTTTGCCACCTGTCCATGGCAAAAAGAAAATACCAGCTTATTTTATTTTAATTTTTGATTGCTGTGCATTAAGGAAATTATGATATCAGATTTGCCAAACTCTTACCTACCATTAAACTAAGCAAATAATATGGAAGCCTTTAACAGGTTAGCATCCATGTAGATTGGTAGATAATTTGCTTCTCATTCCAATGAATGCTTTAATTATCACTAGGAAAAAGGTTTCTGTGACAGAACGTTAGTAACTACATTTTAATGTGCTTGCTTGCTGCTAAAAATATTTCAATTTGTGAACTCTATGATATAATCATAAGAGCCTAGCTCCTAATATACAAATCAATCTCTGGATCCATCTGCCAACTTTCCAGGTTAAACAGAAAATACCAGGTTCGTTTATTTTGTTTTTCTATGCTTTAAGGAAATCCTGGTAACTGATATGTTAAACTATTACCTAGAGTTAAACTACACAGATAATGTTGAAGTCTTTAATAGGTTAGCATCCATGTGGGATTGTAGGCGATTTTGCCACTCTCTGAAGAATGCATTAATTATAACTTGGCAACACACAGGAAGAGTGAAGCTACGTTTTAACTTGCTAGTTGCTTATGTGTTTCCATATGTGAATCTCATGAAATAATCATAATGTTCCAGTTACTAATATACAAGCCATGTTTCCATAAAGTGCTGTACTCTTTCCTCATAGCTTCTGTAGGGAGAAAGATGTTGTATTTGTACTTTTACTAAACTGATCTTGAAACTTTAATTGGAGTTTTACATATTGCATTCCCTGAAGCAGTGTGTAGTCTTAAATGCTGTAGGTTTGCCTAAATTAATTCCTGGAATGAAAAAGAAAATCAGTATCTTAAACTGCAGTTACAGTAAACTATGAGTTTTGACACTCTTTGGGTCATAAGCATTTCTACATTCCTGCTGACTTTTGCACCTGTGTCCTGGATTAAGCATCCTGAGACAACGAGGAAAGAACCTCTAATTAAGTTCAGAAGTGGGAAACCCACAGGTGTTTCTCCTTAAGCCTAATTATCTCTATTGCAAGTGAATAACTTTTTCTGGCAAGGAAAACTTATATCAGATTTTTAACATTGCTGGAGTCCCACCATTCTTTGTTCCCTCAAGTGACACAAATGAACACACCACATTTTGCTATATATTTCACGTGGAGACTTTCAATATAAAGGTTTTTGTTTTCTCTTTAATGTCACTGGAAACATCTTAAGATTTCTTTTATCTTCTTTCAAATCAATATGTAAATATCCATTTTTGATAAAAAGGGTATAACTCCCTCCAAAATACAGTGGATAAATCAATCAAAAAAGGACGGTGTTAGAGTCAGTTGGGTATACTACAAACTGTTTAATTCAATGGATCAATCTATCTCTGTCCATAGCAAAAAAGGAAAAATTAGGTTATTTTATTATTTTTATCATTATACTTTAAATAAATGCTGACATATGATTTGCCAAACAATCACTTAGAGACAAACTACACAGATAATTTCCAAGTCCTTAACAGGTTAACATCAACATAAGTTTTTAGGCAAGTGTGCTACTCTCTGAGGAATACATTGTTTGCCATTTGGCAAAAAGTGTGTGGACAAAGATAAAAACAACATTTTAACTTGCTTGTTGCTAAAAGTGCTTCCTTTCATGAAAAGATGAAATAATATTAATGCTCTAGCCCCTACTATACAAACCATATTTCCATGAGGGAGTGTGTTCTCTCCTCATAGCTTCCAGAGGGAGAATGGTGTTTTGTTGTACTTTTGCAAAATTTACCCAGAAAATTTATTTGAGGTTTTACATATTTTCTTCACTGAAACTATGCAATGAGTAGTGTTAAGTAATATGGACTTGCCTAAATTAATTTCAGAAATGAAATAATCTAGAGTGTCACGCTGTATTTAAAGTAAAAGACATCAGTTTTAACTCTTCATGGAGCCTTAAGTCTATTTTCATTCCATCTGATGTTTTCATCTTTGACTTATAGTCAGTCTCCAGAGGCAATGAGCAGCAGCCTCCATATAAGCCCCAAGGTAGATAACAGGCAGATGTTTCTCCTTAAGCTTAATGATCTATATTGCCCAGTAAAGCACTTTTTCTGGCAAGAGAACTCCAGATGATAACAGGCAGATGTTTCTCCCTAAGATGAATGATCTATATTGCCCAGTAAAGCACTTTTTCTGGCAAGAGAACTCCAGATCAGGTTTTCGACATTGCTGGAGGCGCACCACTCTGTTACCTGAATTGAAACAATTACATATTTTGCTAAATATTTCACCAAGAGACTTACAAGATACATGTTTGTATTTTCTCTTTAACACCACTGGGAAGATATTGAATTTTCTTTCACCTTTTTTTTTCACAAGAAATCTGGCAATCCCCTTTCTTTGGGAAATTGTTGAACTTACTTCCAAATACAATAACAAAAATACACAAATGAATAAAAAACATCATGGTTTTTGATTCATTATGTTATACTGCAGACATGAGTGGTTCCATTCCCTCTGCCATTTGCCAATTACAAATAAAGGAAACACTCATCCAGTGACTGGCCCTCCTCCAAATTGTTTCCCCTAGTCACAGGCCTTCTTCTGTGATTGGTTACATTGTCATTAGTTCACCCTCATAATGGGTGCCACAGTTACTGGATACATTCTGTGATGGGTGCCTCAGTGTTTGCCCTCCTTTGCAACGAGTGCCCCAGTGACAGGTCTTCCTCTGTGATGGGTGCCTCAGTGACTACTCAACCTCTCTTATTGGTGCCACAATGACTGGTCTTCCTCTATGATGGATACCACAGTGACTAGCCCTCCTCTGTGATGGGTGACCCATGACTGGCTATCCTTTTGTAATCACAACCAGTGATTAGTCCTTTTTAAAACTGGTGGCCCAGTGTCTGGACCTCTGTAACTGGTATCTCAGCTACTCACCATCCTCCCTGATGGGTGTCTCAGTGACTTGTTTTCCTCTGTGATGGCTCTCCAAGTGACGAGTCCTCCTCTGTGATAGGTGATTATTTGACTGGACCCATTTTAATGGATACCCCAGTGACTGATCTTCCTCTTTACTAGGTTTCTTAGTGACTGTCTTGACTATGTGATAGGTGCCTTAGTGACTGTGACTTCTCTGTGGTGGGTACATCACTGACCTTGCCTCCTCAGTGATTGCTGCTCAGTTATTGACCCTCATCTGTGATCAGAGATCTAGTGACTGAGCCCTCCTTATGGGTGTTCCAGTAACTGGCCTGCCTCTGTAATAGGTTACATATTGACTGACTCTCCTTGGAGATGTGTGTCTCAGTGACTGGCTCTCCTTTATTACGGGTGCCCCAGTGACTGGAGCACCTCCTCTGTGATGGATGTCTCAGTGACTGTCTCTCCACTGTCACAGTTGTCCCAAAGACTGGCTCTCTTCTTTGATTGGTGCCCTGGTGAGTAGATTTCCTCTATGATGGGTGCCCCAGTAACTGGCACCAGCCTATAGTATGTGCTGCAGTGACTGTCACTTCTCTGTCATGGATGCACCCAGTGACTGGATTTACTACCTTATGGTTGCCCCAGAGACTGGACCCGCTCCATATTTGATGTCCCAGTAAGTGATTCTTCTGTTTTATGGGTTCCCCCATTACTGAGCCTCCTCTTTGTTTGATGACCCAGTGCTCATCCACATTGTTTTCTCAAGTTATTAGCCTTCCTGCATGATGGTTGTCCCAGTTTCTTGGTCCTCAATATTGGGTGTACCAGTGACAAACACTCCTTTGTGATGAGTATCCACAAGGCATGTCGTCCTTTTGGTTGGGTTCCACAGGATTACAGATTGACCCTCATCTTATTACTGATTGGCCCTCATCTGTAATAAGAGTTCAGTGATCCCCCCTTTTTTGTAATGGGGGCTGCCGTGATAAGCCATATTTTGTGGCGTTTTTCCCAGTGATTAGTTTTTCTCTGTTGGTTGTGACTTAGTAACTGGCTCTCCTTTCTGATGGGTGCTTCAGTGACAGGTCCTCCCTCTGTAATGGGTGCCAAATTGGCAATCCTTCGTGATGTGTGTCCCAGTTATTATCACTCCTCTGTGATATGTGTGTTTTTGACAGGCCTTCCTCTGGGATGAGTGTCATAGTAATTGAACCTGCTGTAAGATGTATATCCTGGTTACTGCCCAACCACTGTGATGAGTGCACTAGTGATTATACCTCCTATTTGATGGATGTCCCAGTGACTTGCCTCATCTGGTATGGTTGTACTTGTGTTTAGCCCTCCTTTAAACTTGTGTCCAAGTGACTAGCCTACCCTTTTGTTAGGTGCCCATTGACTGGCCCTTCTCAAATATGGGTTCCCCCAATGACTCACTATCACATGTATTAGGAGCTTCACTGACTGGCCTTCCCCTGTGATCAGTGCCAATATGATTGGCCTTCTCCATATTGCTGCCCCAGTGACTGACCCTCCTCCACATGGATGCCCCAGGTCTTGTGATGGGTGCCTAGTTACTGGCCCTCCTCCATAATGGTACCCTAGTGACTAGCTTTCCTTGGTGAAGGGGTTGTCACTTATTGGTCTTCCTCCCTAATGGGTGCCCCAGTGACAGGGCCTCCCCTGTTATTGATGCTCCTAAGACTATCCTTCATATAAGAGGCACGTCCAGTGAATTACCCTCCTCTCCACTGTGAGTCACAGTGACTGGGCCTCCTCCATAGTAGTTGTTCTATCGACTGACCCTCATCTCTAATGAGTGCCCCTTGGACTGGCACCCTCTGTGAAAAATGCCCCAGTACTGATCCTACGTGTGATGAGCACCAACATGTCTAGTTTTTCCTCTGGGATCTCTGCCTCAGTGACTAGATCTTTTGAATAATGAGTGCTTTAGTGACTATCCTCTATCCCTCCTCCATTAGTGCACCTCAGTGACTGTTTCTTGGTGATTTATGCCTCAGTGACTGGTCCTAATTTATAATGGGTGCCCTAGTGATTAGCCCTTCTCTGTAATAAGTGTCTCAGTAAATAAACTCCCTTGTATAATAAATGCTCCAGTGACAAGCCCTCCTTTTGATGGTTGTAACCATTACTGTCTCTTTTCCATAATTGGTGCAACAGTGACTGGTCCTCCTCTGTGATGGTTTCCCAGTTACTGACCCTCCTCCAGAAAGGATGCCTCAATGACTGGCTCTCCCTTGTTATTAGTGCTACAGTGACTACTCCTCCTCCTTGTGGTGTCCCACTGAATTGTCCTCCTATGTAAGGGATGCCCCTGTGACTAAACCTCTTTGGAGATAGGTATCCCAGCAACTGACCCTTCTCTCTG
Source organism: Cephalopachus bancanus (assembly GCA_027257055.1). Lineage (NCBI taxonomy): Eukaryota > Metazoa > Chordata > Mammalia > Primates > Tarsiidae > Cephalopachus > Cephalopachus bancanus. The sequence continues at coordinate 29,471 of JAPVLO010001531.1, read as the reverse complement.
GTGTGTGCCTCAGAGATTGTCCCTCCTTTGAGTGTCATGATTTATTCACTGGACCTCTTCTGTGATCAGTGCTCCAATGACTGGTCTTCTCTATAATCCGTGTCCCAATACTGGCACTCATCTCTGATGGATAAACCTGTGACTGGCTTTCTCTATGTTGAGATCCCCAGTTATTAGCTCTCCATTGCTCTGGGTGTCCCAGTGAATATCCTTTTCTGTGATGGGTGCCCCATAGACTGGTTTTCCTCTGATGATTGTGCAGTGATGGCCCTTCTGCATAATTGGTACACAACGACTAGCACTCCTCTGTGATGAGTGTTCCAGTAACTAAGCCTCTTTAATAATTAGTTTCCCAGTGACAAGTCCAACTCTGTGATGAGTGACCTATTGACTGGTCTTCCACAAATATGAGTGCTCTAGTGACTAGCTTTCCTCTGTGATGTGCCCTAGTAACTGTCCCTCCTTTGTGATGATTGGTACAATGATTGGCCCTCCCTCATAATGGGTGTCTCAGTTACATTTGTTCCTCTGTAATGGGTGTCTCTGTATCTAGCCTTCCGCTGTAATGAGTGTCCAAGAGACTGGTCCTCCTTTGTGATGGTTGTCCTGTTGGCTCCAAACTCTGTTATGGGTGCCCAAATGACTGATCTTCCACTGTGATCGATGTCCCAGTGATTAGACCTCCACTGTGTTGGATGCCCAAGTTACTGGACCTCTTCTGTGATGGGTTTCCAAGTGTCTGGCCTCCATAAGTTATGGTTGTCCCAGTGAATAACTCTCCTTCAAAATTTGTGTCTCAGTGACTAACCCACCCCTGAGATGGGTTACCAGTGACTGTTCCTTCTCAAAATGGGTGCCCAGTGGCTAGCCTTTCTCTGTATCGGTAGTACCACTGACTTGCCTTCCCCTTTGATCAGTGTCTCAGTGACTAGGCCTCCTTCATATTGGTGTCACAGTGACCTGCCTCTGTCCACTATCAGTGCCCCAGTGATTGTGCCTCCTTTGTGATTTTTGCCCATTGACTATCCTTCCCTCATAAGAGTTATGCCAGTGACAAGCCCTCTTTTGTGATGGGTACTTATGTTACTGGCCTCCTTTATAATGGGTGTCCCAGTGACTTGTCCTTCTTGGTGATGGGTGTCCAAGTGACTGGGCCTCTCCATAATGTGTGCCACAGTGACTAGGCCTCCTCTGTTATTTATGCCCCAGGGACTGGTCTTCCTATATGATGGGTGCCCCAGCGACGAGTCCTCCCCTGTCATCATTGCCTTATTGACTTATCCTCTCACCAATGGGTGCAACAATGTAAGGTCTCCCCTGTGATAGATGCCCCAGTAACTGGTAATCCTCTGTGATGGCTTTCCCAGTAACTAACTTTCCTCTATGATGAATGAAACAGTGATTAGACTTTTTCTGTGATTGTTGCACCAGTGACAGGGTCTCCTCTACAATGGGTGGCCCCAATGACTGACATTTATCTGAGAGGGGTGCCCCAATTACCTACCCTCCTCTGTGATGTGTGACCCAGTGAATGTCATCTTCTGTGATGAATGTCCCATAGACTGTTTTTCTCTGTGATGGTTGTATAGTGACTGGCCCTTCTGCATAATTGGCACCCAGTGGCTAGCACTTCTCACAATGGGAGTCCCAGTAACTAATCCAACAATGGGTGTCCCCATTGACTAGCCCAAATCTGTGATGAGTGGCCCATTGACTGGACCTCCACAAATATGGGTGCTCTGGTGATTAACTTTCCTCTGTAATGGGTGCCCTAGTAACTGGCCCTCTTTGTGATGATTGGCACAATCAATGATTGGTTATCCCTCATAATGGGTGTGTCAGTTACATTCATTCCTCTGTAATGGGTTCCTCTGCTCTGTGTCTAGCCCTCTTTTGTGATGGTTTCCCCTTTGGCTACCTGAACTCTCTTATGGTGCCCCAGTGACTGAACTTTCATTGTGATTGATGCCACAGTGATGAGACCTCCACTGTGATGGATGCCTGAGTTACTGAACCTCTTCCGTGTTGGGTGCCCATGTGACTGACCCTTCTTTGTGATCAATGCCCCAGTAATTGGCCCTTCCTCAAATGGGTGCCCCAGTATCTGGACTGTCTCTGAAACTGATGCCTCAGTTACTTGCCCACCTCTGTGGTGAGTACCTCAGTTACTGACTCTCTTCTGTGATGGGTGCCCCTGTGACTGGACCTCCTGGTAATTGGCACACTTGTGATCGACACTCCTCTTTAATTGGTGCTACACTGACTGACCCACCTCTGTGATAGGTACCTCAGTGAATGTGCCTCCTCGTGATAAATGCCATGATGACTACCCCTCCTCTGTGATGGATATTACAGTGTGCCTTCTCCATGATGGTGGCCCAGTTACTGTCCCTCCTCTGTGACTGAGCCCTCCTAATGGGCACAAAAATGTTGGACACCCTTTTTGATGGATGCCTCAGGGACAGGTCCTCATCTGTGATCTGTGTCTCAGTGACTGATTCTCCTCTTGATGGGTTATCCATTAACTGAGTTTCCTCTCTTATGGCTGTTCTAGTGAGGAGTCTTCTTCCGTGATGGGTGCTCCCAAAACTGCCCCTACTCTGTGATGGATGCCACAGGAACTGGCCCTCATCCATAATGCATTACCTGATGACTGTCCATTCTCTGTAATTGGTGCTCCAGACTGACACTCATCCATATTGGATGCACTAGTGACTATTCATCTTGTGTGACTGGTATTCCAGTAAGGGGAACTCATTTATAACTTTCCTCCAGTGGCTATCCTTCCTGACTTATGGGTGTTCCACTTACAGGACTCCCTCCATGATTGGTGTTTCAGCTATTGACCCATATTTGTGATGCTGTTCCAGTGACTGGGTCTTATCAGTAGCATGTGACACCAGTGACTGGGCCATGCATGCGATTGATGCCCCTGTGACTGGACTTCCTATATGCTGGGAGCCTCAGTTATTAGCGACTCCCCCTCCTCTGTCATGCATATTTCAGTGACTGAGCCCCCTCTGTGATGCATGTCTTTGTGTGTTATCTGCCTCTGTGATAGGTGCCACAGTGACTCTTCCTTTTCTGTGATGGGCATCCAGTGTCTTCCCCTCCTCTGTTATGAGTGCCCTAGTGACTGACCATCCAGTGTGAGAGGTTCCCCATTCACTGACTCTTTTCTGTCATGAGTACCACAATGACTGGCCCACCTCTGTGGTGGTTGTCCCAGTGACTGGTCTTCCTCCATAAAGATTGCCCCAGTGTCTGGCCCTCCTCTGTTTTCAGTGCCATAGTGACTACCTCTCTTTACTGTGGGTGGCCCAGTGAATAGGTCTCCTCTGTGAGAGGTGCTGCCATTACTGGTCTGCCATGGTCAGTGAAAGAAAATACCTGTATAGCTAATTTTAATGATTTTTTCTTGCTATGTTTTAATAAATCCTGATTCTGCTTTGCCAAATCTGCTACACAGATAATGTGGAAGCTTTGAGCAGGTTCGCATCAATGTAGAATTGTTGGTGACATAGTTACTCTTCAATGAATGCCTTGATTACCACTGGACAACACATCTCTAGAATAGAAAGATTAAAAACTACATTTTGATTTGCATGTTGTGAAGAGTGCTTCTTTTGTGATCCCTGTGAAATAATCATAACACTCTAGATGTTAGGTTGCAAACCATTTTTACATAGAGACTGTGCTCTCTCCTAGTAACTTTTAAAGGGAGAAGGACCTTCTGTTTATAGTTACAAAAATTGACGTGGTAACTTTGAAGTTTCACATATTTCAATCCCTGAGATAATACAATATGTAGTCTAAAATACTGTGGGCTTGCTTAATTTTTTTTTCAGGAGTGAAATAACCTAGATCCTTTAACTGCAGTTAGAGTAAAGGGCATGAATTGTGACTCTTCGTGGCTTGAGTCTATTTTAATTATGACGTTTTTACCTCTGGCCTAGATTCAGCCCTCTGAAGCCATGAACAAATAGCCACAAGTAAGCCAAGAAGAAATTAGAAGACAGGTTTTCTCTTAAGCCTAATTATCTCTATTGTCCAGTGAAGGAATTTTCTGGCATAGGAACACCAGACTAGGTTTTAACTTTTCTGGATTTCCACTATGCTTTTTTCCCCTGAACTGACACAAATGATTACACCAAATTTCTTTATTTATCACAACAAGAAACTTCCAACATGGACTTTTGTGTTTCCTCTTTAATGTCACTGGGAACATCTAGGGTTTTCTTGACGCTTCCTTCAAACACAATTTCACTGACTCCTTTATTAATTATGGTGTCTTAATTACTTCCAAATAAATAAGTAGATAAATAAATTTAAAAAAAAACAAAGTATGGTGTTAGACTTAGTATGTTATACTGCAAATTCTTTGAATTCCTGGATCCATGTGCCAAATATTGGAGGCAAATTAATGAAAAAGGTGGTTAGTATAATTAATTTTTTATACTATGATTTAAAGAAATTCTGATATCTTGTCTGCCAGTCACTTTTGTAAAGTGAAACTACACAGATAATGTGGAAATCACAAGCAGGTTGGTGTCAACGTAGGTTTGCAAGCGCTTTTCCCACTCTTGGATGGATATATGATGTACTTTGGGCAGCACATCTGTGGGACAGGAAGAGAAAAATTACTTTTTACTGGGATGCTTCTGAAAATGCTTTCTTTTGCACACCCCATGAAATAATCAGAAGACTCTAGTCCTTAGGACACAAATCATCTTTCTGTAAGGGGCTGTTTTCACTCCTCATAATTTCGATAGGAAGAAGGACATTCTCTTTGTAATCTTACAAAAATTGACAGAAAAACATTTTTTTTTTTTTAGATTTTACGTATTTCAACACTTGAAAAAATGCAATGTATAGTTTCAAGTACTATGGACTTGCATAAATTCATTCCAGGACTGAAATAATCTAGAGTATTTAACTGTAGTTAGCGTAAATGACATATGCTGTGACTTTTCATGAAGCCTTGAGCCTATCTCATTCTTTCTGACATTTTCACCTGACCTAGTTTCAGCACTCTGAGGTAATGAGCAAATAATCACCAATTAAGATGAGTAGATAGAATGAAGGTGTTTCTCCTTAAATCTAATGATCTCTATTACCTTGTGAAGCAAATTTCTGTCAAGGAAACTCTGGAGTTGATTTTTTTCCTTTGCTAGAGTACCACCACACATTGTTCCCTGAACTGACACAAATGATCACACAACATTACGTTATTCATTTTCCAAATAGTCTTCCAGCATGCAAGTTTATATTTTCCTTTGATGTTACAGGGGAAAAGACTAAGGTTTTCTTTCAGTTTTTTCAAAGGCAATTTGTCAATCACCTTTCTTTTTTAAAGTGTTTTATTTACTACTAAATAAATATTTAGAATAAATTAAAAATAGTGTGGTGTTAGACTCAGTAGGTTATACTGCAAACTGAGTGAATGGATGCTTCTGCAAAGTGTTGGTGGCAAATGGAAGAAAAACTTAGCATATTTTATTATTATTCTTGTTATGCTTTAAAGAAAATCTGCTATCTCCTTTAGCAAACTATTACATAAAGTGAAGCTACTTTATACTGTGAATATCTTTGATAACTTGACATCAGCATGATATCAGGTTTGTTGTCATCTTTTCTATTCTCCAATGAATACACTAATTTCTACTGGGAAACATGTCTGTGGGACAGAAAAGAAAAACTATGGTTTAACTTATTTGTTGCTAAAAGTGTTTGTTTTAGTGAATCCCATGAAATAATAATACCACTGTAGATCCTAAGAGGCAAACCGTGTTTCTATAAAGATCTGTGTTCACTCCTCATAGCTACCATGGAGAGAACAATTTCTTTGACCTTTCAAAAATTTGACTTGACAACTTTGGGCTTTACACATTTCAATTCTTGAATCAAGAAAGTGTGCAATCTTAAATACTGTTTTCTTACCTAAATTAATCCAGGAGTGAAATAACCCAGGGCCTGAAGCTGTAGTTAGAGTGAATGACAAGTTATTGATTCTTCATGGGGCCTTGAGCTTATTTTTATTTCTTCTTACTTTCATTGCTGACATAGATTCAGTCATCGGAGGTAATGATGAAGCAATGTCCAATTAACTCTAGAAATAGGTAGCAGGCAAATGTTTCTACTTGAGCCTAATGATCTCTCTTTCACATAGGATAACATTTCTGGCAAGGGGAGTCTAGAGAAGTATTTTTATTTGCTGTAATCCCACCATGCTTTGTTCCCTGAACTGGCATAAATAGTCATACCACATTCCATTATTTATTATGCCAAGAATCTTCCAAAATGCAAATTTGTGTTTTTTCTTTAACATCATTGGAAACATCTGTTTTCTTTCAGTTTCCTTGAAAGGAAATTTGGAAATATTTCTTTCTGAAAGTGCTTTACTTACTTCCAAATATAAGAATTAATCAATACATAAACATAGAGTTTAATGTTCAACAAAGTAGATTATACTGAAAACTGTTTGGATCTATCTCCCACCCATCAGATAAAGAAAAAACATGGTTATTTTATTTTTTCTCAGTAGGATTTAAAGAAAACCTTATATCTTCCTTGCCAAAGTATTACCAACAATGAAGCTACACAGACACTTTTGAAATCTTTACCAGATTTAACAGATTAGCATCAATGTAGGCTTGTAGGTCAATTTACCACACTCCTTTGGAGACAATGATTACCACAGGGAAACATGTCTCTGGCAAAGTAAGAGAAAAACTACATTTTAACTTGCTTCTTACTAAAAATGCTTCCTTTTGAGGCCCTCGTGAATAATAACAACACTGTAGTTCCTAGGATACAAACCATGGTTCTATAAGAGGCTGTGTTCTCATCTCATATCTTCACTAGTGAGAACTTTCTCTTTTTCATATTACAAAATCTGACATGGCATCATGTTATGGAGTTTTACGTATTTAAATCCCTGAAATAATGCAGTGTGTTTTTGTAAATGTTATGGGTTTGCCTAAAATAATGCTAGGAGTAAAGCAATCTAGAGGGTTAACCTGCATTAGAGTAAAAGGCATGAGTTTGTAAATTTTCAGTGAGCCTGGAGTCTATTTTTATTCCATCTGACTTTTTCTTTCTTTCTTTTTTTTTTTTTTTTACAATTTTTAACAAAAACTTTAATCCTAAGGATTCTCACAAAACATATTACAAAGGATAGCATTGAAGGGAAAAAAAAAACTTGCACAGTAACTCAAAGTTCAGCTCTACAAGGTACCCTTAAATTAGCAGGACACTGATATTTTGAAATCTCAAATTTCCAAATGAAGAATATTACAACTATGTATTTATATCCAGTGATCACACAGGAACTTACAACTTAATGCAAAGGTAAACTTTCTTCAAATTTATCAAATTCTGTATCAATTCAGCAACCTCTGCCCAGGATAAAAACTAGCTGGATTTTTCAAAAACCTCACTGTTTAATGATGCAGCTTTTATGTTCCTGCTGGTTTGTTTCACAGCAGCTTTTAAAGACTGCTAGTTCACTCCATAGTATATCCCAGCTATGAAAATAAATTTTAGTTAAATTTTTGTCAATTTTGTTTCTTAATTTAAAAAAAAATCTACACTTCAGCTGGGCAGAATTTACAGGTTTATCATCAGTCTGCATAACTGATGTTCCATGCAAAACCGTTTTTCCTTAAGGGAACATTGTAAAGTAACAATTCTTGGTATTACTCATATGATCCTTTCAAACCATAGAGTTTGTGTGTCACTGTTCCAAGAGACAAACAAATCAGAACATCTAAAACATCTTAAAAATGCACCAAACTTATGAAACCTCAAACAAAACTTGAATTTTCTGTACATACTCCTGTCAAATGAAGTTATTTTCTGTACACCACTTCTCTTGCAAACTGGTCTTCTATTTTCTTTCATTTGACCTAGATCAGCTACGAGACCTAGAGAAGGATTGGGATGGCTTATGATTTCTCTTCCAGGAGAGTGATCTCTCTCTTCTCCTATCTCCAGAAAGGGACCTGCTCCGGCTGTGAGAGAAGCTTCTCCTTGGAGATCTGAGGTGAGTGGAGGGCTCCTCCTATGATAGTTATCCCGAGGACGACAACCCCAAGAGAGAGGTGGGTCACGATTTCTACTTCTTTTCTCACCATTCGACAGCTCCACTCTTACACAGCAGCCAAATAGCGTTCTTCCATCTAGCTCTTGGACAGCATCAGCTGCATCTCAGGGATGTTCAAATTAAACAAAAGCAAAGCTGGGAGGGTTTCTAGCAACCCACACACTTCGTAGTGGTCCGTAATAGCCAAAAGCTCATTCCAATTCAGTCTTGTTGCCATTGTTTCCAAGATTAACTCCATAAACCTTGCAATCCAATGGACAGGAATCACGATGCATTACGAGGTCTAGGGTAAAAAAACACACCGACTCAAATCCACATGCTCCACATGCTCGATGGATCGTCCTGGGCCTTCCCTCGGCCCAATTCTGACTGAAGCTCTGCCCCAACTCTTGTCCACGAAATGGCGGCCCTTCTGACTTTTTCATTTCCTACCTACAGTCAGTCCTCTGAATTAACGAAAAAAGAGTCTCCAGTTAATCCCAGAGATAGGTAGCATGTCAGTGTTTCTCCTTACTCAATGCTGTCTGTTGCCCTGCAAAGTCATTTTCTGGCAAAGAAATTCCAGAGCAGGATTTTTACATTACTGGGTTTCCATAATGCTTTGTTCCCTGAATTGACGCAAATGATTACACTACATTCTGTTGTTTATTATACAGAGTCTTCTTCCTACATGCAAGTTTGCGCTTTACTTTTAATAACTGTGGAAACATCTAAGATTTTTTTCATCTTTTTTGAAACATTTTTGGCAATCTCTTTTTTTGTTAAAATGTTTTACTTACTTCCAAATACAGAAATAAATACAGAAAGAATGTGATGTTAGAGTCAGAAGGTTATACTGCCAACTATTTGAATAGGTAGATCCAGCTGTCACATGTTGGGAACAAAAGAAGGAAAATTTGTAAGATTATTTTATTTATTTCCAGCTATGCTTTGAAAAAATTTAGATATCTGCTTATCTAGAAACTCTTATCTGAGTAAAGCTACACAGATAATTTGAAAATCTTTAGCAGGCTAGCATCAATGTAGATTTGTAGGCCTCTATGATACTCTTTGATGAAATGAACAATTATTATTGAGCAAAATATGTCTAGGACAGGAAGAGAAAAAGTACAATTTGCATTTTAACTTGCATGTTACCAAAATTGTTACCTTTTGTAAACCCAACAAAATAATCACAACACTCTAGCCCCAGGACTACAAACCATTTTTCCATAAGGGACTGTGATTTTTCCTAATAACATCCATGGGGAGAAGAAGTTCTCTTTTTAGATTTAAAAAATTGACCTCCAACAACATTTTTGTTTTGCATATTTCAATTCATGAAACAATGTAATGTGTAGTCTTAACTACTATGGGCTTGCCTAAATTAGTTGTAAAATAATCTCGAGCCATAAGTTGCAGTTGAAGTACTAATTTTTTACAGTTTATAGAGCCTTGAGCTTACATTTATTCCTTCTAGCCTTTCATCTCTGAATCAGATTCATCCAGTTGAAGTAATGAGCAAACCATCTCCAAATAAGCCCAGAAACATATAGAACAAAGTGCTTCCCCTTAAGTTAATGATCTATATTGACCAGCAAAGCACTCTTTGAGTAAGGAAATTCCAGAACAGGTTTTTGCTTTTGCTTGTGTACCATCACACACTTCATTAAATTGACACAAATGATCATGCCACATTCAGTTTTTATGTCAAGAGTCTTCCAATATGTGAGTTTGTGTTTTCTCTGTAACAACACTGGATATATTTAAGGATGTCTTTCAATTTCTGTCAAAGACAATTTGGTAACCTCCTTTCTTTGAGAAATTTTTATGTTTACTTGGTCATAAATAAATATATGAATTAATAAATTTAAAAGTGTGATGTTAGATACAGTCGGTTGTACTTCAAACTATTAGAATAGGTGGATGCATCTGCCAACTGTTGGCTGCCAAACCAGGAAAAACAAGCATATTTTACTGTATTTCTTCTTTCCTTCTTTTTTTTGAGTTAGAGTCTCACCCCATCGTCCAAACTGGAGTGAAAGAGGCATGCTTCCGGCCACTGCAGCCTCCAACTACTGGTCTCTGGCGAACCTTCCAACTCAGCCTTCCAAGTAGCCAGAAGTACAGGTGTGCGCTATCACACCCAGCTAATGTTTCATTTATTGTAGTGACAAGGTCTCACCAAGTTACCCGGGAAGGTTTTGAACCCAATGGCTCAAGCAATTCACACACCTCGGCCTCCCAAAACACTGGGATTTACAGGCTGAGCCATCAAGCCCAGTATATTTTTTATTTTCACTATGTTTAAATAAATCCTAGTATCTTCTTTGCAAACTCTTACATAGAGCAAACCAATACAAATAATTAAATACTCTTTAGTAGATTAGCATCAATGTATGGCCTTGGTCACTCTTCAATGTATACTCTGTTTACAACTGGGGAACATGTCTTTTGTATAGGAAGATAAAACCTACATTTTAACTTGCCTGTTGCTAAAAGTGCTTCCATCAGTGAACCCCATGAAATAGTCATGACACTCTAGCACCTAGAGTACAAACTGTATTTCTATAAGGGATTGTGTTCTCTCCTCATAGTTTCTGTAGGGAGAAGAATGTTCTCATTTTCCCTTAACAAAAATTGACAAAACAGGTTTGTTTTGCATTCCACTTATTTTAATCCAAGAAACAATGCAATGCATAGTCTTAAATCCTATGGACTTGCCTAAGTTAATTCCAGGAATGAAATAATTTAGAGTCTTATGTTGCAGTTAGAGTAAAAGGAATTAGTATTTAACTCTTCAGGGAGTCCTTAGTCTATCTTTATTCCTTCTGACCTTTTAATCTCTGCCCAAATCAATCAGTTGAGGTAAGGAAAGACTAGCCTCCACTCATGTCTGGAAATATGAAGAATGAAGTTGTTTCTCCTTAAACCTAATGATCTCTATTGCCCATGAAGCAGATTTCTGACAAGGGAACTCCAGAACTGTTTTTTGTTTTGTTTTGTTTTGTTTTTCTGGAGGCCTACCCAGCTTTGTTCCCAGGAATGACACAAATGATCAAACCACATTTTGTTATTTATTACATCAAGAGTCTTCCAACATGAAGCTTTAACATCTCTGGGAAGATCTGGATTTTTTTTCAGTTTCCTTCCAATGTAATTTGATAATTTCATTTATTTGTGAAAATGTTTTACTTAATTCCCAAAACAAAAATAGATATATAAATAAATAAATGCAAAAAGAGTGTTGTGTTAGACTAAATATATTTTACTACAAACTGAATGGATGTTGGAGGCCAAAAAAAAATCTTGTTAATTAATTTATTTTACTTTTTATTTTTCACTAGGCTTTAATGTAATCCTTATATATCATTTCTCAAACTCTTACATAAAGTTAAGTTACAGATAATGTGGGGGGTTTTAGCAGGTAAGCATCAATATAGGTTTGTAGGTTAGTTTATCAATATCCAATGATTAAACTGACCACTACTAGACAGAATGTTCTCTGGGGCAGGAAGGGAAAAATGATTGAAGTTTATTTTTCCTAAAAGTCCTTCTTTCCTGTTGTGAACTTCATGAAATAATCGTAATTCTCCAACCCCTAGTATACAATGTTTTCATTGAGTTTAATTTTCTCCTCATAGCTTCCATAGGAAGAAGAACGTTCTCTTTCTACTTTTACAAAAATTGACCTAGTAACGTTGTTTGGATTTCTTATGTTTTATTTTCTGAAAAAATGCAATGTGTAGTCTTAAATTCTGTGCACTTATCTACATTAATTCCAGGAGTGAAATAATCTAGAAGCTTAAACTGCAGTGAGAGCAAAGGGTATGAGTTTTTAACTCTTCATAGATCCTTGAGTCTATCACTATTTCCTCTGACTTTTTAACTTTTCATCTTGTTTCAGTTCTCTGAAGTAATGAGAAAATAGCCTCCAATTAAGCCCAGAAGTAGGTAGCATGCAGGTTTTTATTCTTAAGTCTGTTGATCTCTATTGTGCAGCAAACCAGTTTTCTGGCAAGGGAACTCCAAAGAAGACTTTTTGCTTTACTGGACTCCCATCATACTGTGTTCTATTAACCGACATAAATGATTACACCACATTTTGTTATTTATTGTCCCAAGTGTCTTCTAACAGGTAAATTAGTGTTCTCTCTTTAACATCACTGAGATGATCTAAGGATTGCTTTCAGCTTCCTTCAAAGGTAATTTGACAATCTCCTTTCTTTGTGAAAGTGTTTTATTTACTTCCAAATAAATAATATATAACTAAAAATAAGTGAAAGAAGAAGGTGATATTAGACTCAGAAGGTTTTACTGCAAACTGCTTGAATGGGTATATCAATTTGTCATATGTTGCTGGCAAAAAAAGGAGATACCTGGTTAGTTTTCTTTTTTCTCACTATACTTTACAGAAATCCTGCTATTACCTTTTCCAAACTCTCACATAGAGTGACGCTAAACAGATAATATGGAAGGCTTTAACAGGTTGGCATCAACGTAATTTTGTATGTGACTTTGTCATTCTCCAATGAATACACTGATTATCACTGGGCAACACGTCTGTGGAACAGAGAGAGAAAAACTACATTTTAGCATGCCTGTGGCTAAAAGTGCTTCCTTTAGTGAATCTCATGAAATAATCACAACATTCTAGCCACTAATATACAAACCATGTTTCAATGAGTGACTATGTTCACTTCATATACCTTCCATTGTAAAAAGGATGTTCACATTGTCTCTTTACAAAAAAAGATATAGTAACTTTGTTTGGGTTTTCACATATTTCAATCCCTGAAATGGTGCAATGTATAATCTTAAATACGATGTGCTTACTTGCTTAAATTAATTTCAAAACTTAAATAATCCAGAGCCTGAACTGCAGTAAGAACAAAGGAAATGAGTGTTTAACTCTTCGTGGATATTTGAGCCTATCCTCATTCCTTCTGACTTTTTCACTTCGAATCTAGATTCAGTTCTCTGAGACAATGAGGAAACAGCTTCCAATTAAGCCCATAAGTAGGTAATACAAAGATCTTTCTCCCCAAGCCTAAAGATCTCTTGCCCAGTTAAACACATTTTTGCTAAGAGTAATCCAGAGAAGGCTTTTTCTTTGCTAGCATCCCACCACACTTTGTTTCTTGAATTGACACGAAGGATTATTCCACATTCCCTTATTTATTACACCAAGAGTCTTCCAACATGCACGTTTGTGTTTTCAGTTTACTGTCACTGGGAACACCTGAAGTTTTCTTTCACCTTCTTTGGAAGAAAATTTGGCACTCTCTTTTCTTTGTGAAAGTGGTTTACTTACTTCCAAATTAATTAGTTAGTTGATTAATTAATGAAAATAGAATGTGGTGTTAGAAGAAGTAGGTTCCGTTGCAAACTGTTTGGATGTGTAGATTCATTTGTCACTTGCCATCAGCAAATAAACAAAAAATCTATTTAGTTATTTTTTTCTCACTAATTGGAAGAAAATCCTGCTTCCTGATGTTCCAAACTTATATGCAGACTGAAGTTACACAAGTAATGTTCAAGTCTGTCACAGGTTATCATCAAAACAGATTTGTAGGCAACTTTTCCAGTCTCTGAGATGAATACACTGATTACCACTGGGTGAGATGTCTCTGGGACAAGAAGGGAAAAAACTATGGTTTAACTTGTACGATACTTAAAGTGCTTCTGCTTGTGATCCTCGTGAAATAATTATAACACTCTATCCCTTAGCATAAAAACCATGATACCATAAGGGATGGTGCTCTCTCCTCATACATATAATAGGGAGAAGGATCTTCGGTTTGCAGCATTACAAAACTTGACCCAACAGCATTGTTTGGTATTTTAAAAATTTCAATCTCTGAAACAATGCAATATGTAGTCTTTAATACTGTGAACTTGCCTATATTAATTACAGGAGTGAAATAATCTAGAACTTTAAGGTGCTGTTAGTGTAAAGTGCATGAGTTCTTACTTTTCATAAAGGATTGAGCCTATCTTCATTCTTTCTTACCTTTTCACTGTTAATCTAGACTCATTCCTCTGAGGTAAGGAGGAAATAGCCCCAAATAAAGCCCAGAAGAATGTAAAATGCAGGTATTTCTACTTCAGTTTGATAATCTCTGTTGTCCAGACAGTTTTCTGGCAAAATAAATCCAGAGTAGGCTTCTGACTTTGTTGGAGTCTGGACATGCATTGTTCCCTAAACTGACACAAATGGTTATATCTCATTCCATTATTCATTACCTCAAGAGTCTTCCAACATCTAAGTTTCTGTTTCCTCTTGAATATCCCTGGAATGATCTAATATTTTCTTTCTGTTCCCTTCAAATGCAATTTGGCAATCCTCTTTGTGAAAGTGTTTCATTGACTTCAAAATAATAAATAGATAATTTAAAAACTAAATGATAAAAGAATGTCGTGTTAGACTGAGTAGGTGGTACTCCAAACTGTTTAAATTAGTGGCTCCATCTGCCATCTGTCAGTAGAAAATGAAGAAAAAATCTGGTTATTTAATTTATTTTTTTTTCTTGTGTATTAAAGAAATCCAGATATCTCCTTTGGCAAACTCTTACTTAGAGTGAAGCTATGTAGAAAATGTGGAAGTCTTCCACAACTTAATATCAACTTAGGTTTGTGGGCGACTTTGCCAATCTCTGATGAGTACAATCATTGTTACAGTACAACACACCTCTGGGACAGGAAGAGAAAAACGAAGTTTGAAACTGCATAGTGCTTAAAGTGCTTTCTTTAGCGAACCCCATGAAATAATCATAAGAGTCTAGTCAGTATGTTTTCATAAGGAAATGTATTCACTACTAACTCCCATGGGGAGGAGGTTGTTCTGTCTCTACAAAATTTGACCTAGCAACATTAGTTGAGTTTTCAAATAATCCAATGCCTGAAACAATGCAATATATAGTCATAAATAATGCGATATTTTCTAAATTAATTCCAGGGGTGAAATAATCTAGAATCTTAATCTGCAGTTAGAGAAAAGGGCATTAGTTTTTTACACTTCATGGAAACTTTGGTACATCTTTCTTCTGATCTTTTACCTTTGACCTGGATTCAGACAGCTGAGATAATGTGAAATATCTTCCAAATAATGCCAGAAGTATGCAGTCCGTAGGTGTTTCTCCTTAAGCCTAATGATCTCTGTTACCCAGTGATGTACCTTTTAGCAAGGGAACTCCAGAAGAGGTTTTTGACTTTTCTGGAGTCTCACTACATTTTGTTTCCTGATGTGCTATAAATAATTACATCAGCTTCCATTGTTTACTATGATCAATATTTATGGTTGAGTTTCCTCTTTAGCATCACTGGCAAGTTTTTCTTACAGCACCCTTCAATTACAATCTAGCAAGCTCCTTTCTTTGTAAAAGTGTTTCACTCATTCCCAAATACACCACTAGATACATAAACTAAAATAGTAAAAGGCATCTATGAGAAATTCACGGTCAGCATACTCCTAAACAGACAAAAATTATTAAGATTTTCCCCGAAAACAGGAACAACACAATGATGACTACTCTCACCCCTCCTGTGAGAGGTTCAGGGCTTGTTCAACATTTGCAAGTCCACAAATGTAATTTAACATATTAAGAGGTATAAAACCAAGAACTACATGATGATCTCAATAGACACAGAAAAGGCATTCAAAAAAACCCAGCACCCTTTCTTGACAAAAACCCTAGAACACCTAGGTATAGAAGGAAAATTCTTTTTTTTTATAATTAATCAGTATTTTTTATTATGGTTTTGCAGGGTACAGTTAAGGGTTAGGTGTACAGTTACATTTCATTCAGGCACCCTGTTGATAAGAGGTGTTTTCCCATCCCCAGACAGATATTTGCTACGGTTAATCCCATCCCCCTCCCCCCCATAGTTTCCCAGTACGGTCAGTCATTTTCTTATAGTATTACATTGGATGTTCAAGGTCCATTATATGAATGAGAACATGTGATACTCAGATCTTTGTTTCTGTGAGAGGTCACTCAGTATTATAGACTCTAGTTCCATCCAGGTTGCTGCGAAATTCATGATTTTGTTCTTTTTTATGGCTGCGTAGTATTCCATCATGTATCTCCATATGACCCTGCAATCCCCCTACTGGGAATATACCCTGAAGAACACAAATCACTTTATAAAAAAGATACCTGCACACGTATGTTTTTTTTTTTGTTTTTTTTTGAGTTGGAGTCTCACTCTGTCGCACAGACTGGAGTGCAGTGGCCGCTCCTGGCCACCGCAGCCTTGTCTGCTGGGCTCCGGCGATCCTTCCGCCTCAGCCTTCCGAGTAGCCAGAATTACAGGCATGTGCTACCACACCCGGCTGATTTTTTGATTTATTGTAGAGATTAGGTCTCGCTGCCCAGGCGGGTCTCGAACCTGCGGGCTCAGGCAATCCACTTACCTCAGCCTCCCAAAGGCACGGGATTACAGGCTGAGCCACCGAGCCCGGCTCACACGTATGTTTATCACAGCGTTATTCACAATAGCAAGAACCTGGAAACAACCATGCTGCCCATCAAAAGAGGACTGGATTTAAAAAATGTGGTACATCTACACGAAGGAAAATTCTTTAAAATAATAAGAGCAATCCATGATAAACATACAGCCAACATTTTGCTCAAAGGGCAGAAATTGGAAGCATTCCTGTTAAGAACTGGAGCAAGATGAGGATGCTCACTCTCACTCCTTCTATTCAACGTAATGCCAGAAGTCCTAACCACAGCAATCAGGAAAGACAAGGAACTCAGGAGTATCCAAACAGGGAAAGAGAAAATCAGACAATCCCTCCTTGTGGATGACATGGGTCTATACCCAGAGGTCTGTCAATAGCCTCTTTGCCCTGATAAAGAACTTTGGTAAAGTCTTAGGTTACAAAATCCACATGTAAAAGATAGGTGCATTTCTAACACCAACAACCAGCAGCCAAAGTACCAAATAGAAAACATTATTCCATTTACAATAGCCACACACACACAAAGAAATATCTTTGCATCCACGTAACAAGGGAAGAGAAAGATCTTTACAATGAGAACTACAAAATGCTGCTCAGAGAATCAAGGATGACACAAACAAATGGAAAAACATTCTATGCTCATGGAGAGGAAAAATTAATGTTGTCTAGATGTCCATCCTACCCAAGACAGTCTACAGATTCAGTGCAATACCCATCAAATTACTAATATCAGTTTTCACAGACCTGGAAATAACAGTAGAGAAATCCATATGGAAACAAAAAAGAGCAAAAATAGTCAAAACATCCTCAGCAAAAGAAGCAAAGTGGGAAGAATCTCACTTCCAGAATTTACATTTTATCGCAAAGCTGCAGTAACCAAAATGGCATGGTTGGTATTGGTACAGGTATAGGCACATGGATCAATGAAACAAGAAAGCGATTCCAGAAGTAAAAACACTGTCCCTCAATGAACTAATCTTTGACAACACCACCAATAACAATCATCAAGGAAAGGAGACCATATTTAGCAAATTGTACTGGGAAAACTGGCTAGCCACATTCAGAAGGGTGAAACTGGACCTCTACCTAGTGTCATATACAAATACCATCTCAAAATGAATCAAGAACCTAAATGTAAAATCTCAAACTGTAAGAATCCTAGAAGAAAATATAAGAAACACCCTTCTGGACATCAGAATAGGAAATGAGTTCATGAGCAAGCTCACAAAACAAATGTTACAAAAGCTAAGATAGACAGGAGGGACCTCATCAAACTGAAGAGGTTTTGCACTGTGAAAGAAACCATCAAGAGAGTAAAGGGACATAGAATTGGAAAAAAATATTTACAAGCTATGCATCTGACTAAGACCTAACATCTAGGGTCTACAAGGAACTCAAACACAGAGAAATGAAGAAAAAAAAAACCCTATTAAAAGTAGGCAAAGGACAAGAACAGACACTTCTCAAAAAACAGCATGCAAGCAGTCATTAAAAAAATGCTCAACTTCACTAATCATCAGAGAAATTCAAATCCAAACTAGCTCTGGTAAGGATCATAAGGACCCAGTAAGGCCATCATTAACAAATCAAAAAAGAGGTGCTAGCATGGCTGTGGAGAAAAGGGAATGCCTCTACACTGTTGCTAGGAATGTAAGCTAGTTCAACCTTATGGAAAGCAGTATGGTGATTTATAAAAGAACTAAACATTGAACTTCTATATGATCCAGCAGTCCCTGTCCTGGGAATATACCCAGACATAAATTGCTCTACCAAAAAGACACATGCATATGCATGTTTATTGCTCCACTATTCACAATAGCAAAAACATGGAAACAACCCTGTTGCCCATGGAAAGTGAAATGGGTAAAGAAAATGTGCTATTTACACACGATGGAATATTATTCAGCAATAAAGAAGAACAAAAGAGTGTAATTGTTATTATCCTGGGACTGCTTCTGGACATTTTTAAATAAAACAAATTTAATTTTGGTTCAATATACATCTATTTTCAAGTTGCAAATAGAGTAAAAGCACCATCTTCAAGATCCGCAAAGGCCCTCTGAGCGTTAGGAATCAGGGAGGGCCATGGACCCTGAGACCACTAGGATGCATTTGGGAGCTGTTGACCCCATTTCCTCTCTCTTTTCTTGCTCAGCACAATAGCCAGGAAAAACAAAGAAACAAACAAACCAAAAAAAACTCCTGCAAGCTCAAGCATAAAACTCTGAGACCCAGAGAAACACAGCTAAATTTAGAAACTCATTGTTCCCTTTTTCCTACTGATTATGGTTTGACTTTAGTACAAGTTACAGTTCAAACTTGGGTCACATCTAAGAGCCTTAGTACTGGTCACAGGTTTTTAGTATGTTGGCTGATAAATAAAATAATGTTATATAGTAGCTATGTAGTTCTTAGAGGTTTGTAGTAGCCATTTTGAGTGAGATCCTAATCATTTATCCCAAGAAGTGACCCACTGTGAACTTTGGACTGGGCCACATTCTGGAGAGCCCAGTGTGATCTTTGAACTGGGCCACATTCTTTAGGAACTGGTTTGAGCTATAATTAAGAGTTTTCATAGCAATTGTGTAAGTTAGGATTGGTAGAATTAGCATAGAATAGAAAGGTAATAGAATTTGTTAGTCATCATAGGTGTTGTGTACACATAAGCCTTAGAAGTCATTGATTATTAGAACATCATGATGCTAGTAGGGATTGTTACATTGCTTTTGAGGAACATTAACCAAGCATAGGAAACAGTAAGACAATTTTGGGTTTGTTCTTCCTCATGCCGGGAAAACATCTGGTGGGTGGGGGACACTCCTCACGCACCTGGCATTGTGTTCACATGAAAGACATGTGAGACTGACTGTGCAAAATTGGGGGATAAAAGACCCATTGTAAATCCCAATAAACAGTGTCTGCTCTAATCAGGAGTCCAGTCCTTTTCTTTCTCTCTAGTTTCTTTTCTCTCGTGAGTTGCTGATGCCATCACACTGCCAACAACCCCCAGCCCTTGCAGGAGCGGGACTCCAGCACTCCACCACTTACTATTGTTTTCCACATTTCTTCTATTAGATTGTTTCTGAGTTAAATTATTTATAGTAAAGTAATAAATGTGTATGAAATGGGATAAAAGAAACAGAAGCCCCACACGTTTAAAAAAAAGTTCTATCTCCATTTTCTTTGTTGAATATCTTGACTTGGAAGCTCCTAGAAGGACTATGAATATGAATTTTGTGATTCAGGATCAAGCATCATGTTTATGACATGGGAATGCACTATTCAAGCAATATCTGTAATTGGAGTTGAGGGGTGAACAGCAAAAAACATAAGGATGTGGGTCCAAATTTTACAGCACATGCCATTATTATTTTAGGCTTTACATTAGTAATAGAATTTAACCGTATCACATATAATCTTGGATTAAGTTATCCTTCTCAAACCTATGCATTTTCTAACTTACTAGGCTTTTTCCCAATCATAGTACACCACCTATCCTAGACCTTTACATAAGTCAAAATACAGCATCCCTACTTCTAGACCTCACTTGACTTGAAACAATTATACCAAAAACATAGCCCAAACCAATATATCTACCTCAATTATTTCCTCTAACCAAATATAACTAGTTAAATTACATTTCTTATCTTTTCCTATTTCTCTAATATTAGTTATTTTTCTGATTCTCTAATTCCCATGAGTAATCTCAATAACAATAAAGATACTAACAAAAACCAACCAGCCATCACCATAAGTCAATTCCTATAGCTACATAAAGCCACTACACCTATAGAATCTTCATGAAGAAAACCAACCTCCTCACCCTCAAAAATAACTCAATCCTCTAAATCCTTAAAATCAACCACAACCTCTACTCCTTCAGGTCCTATTATTCACACAACCCAAAACAGCTCCAATAGCATGCCCACCAATAACACCCCTCAGATAAAAACATTAAATGCTCAAGACTCAGGATACTCAATAGCTATAGCTATTGTACACCCAAATCCCACTGACATCCCACCCAAGTAAATCAAAAACTCTATCAAGCCTATAAATGCTCCACCAGACTTTAACATAATTTTACACTGTACTCCTCCATTAACAATCAAGCCCAGACCCCCATAAATAGGTGGAGGCTTTGAAGAAAATCCTACAAAACCTATGATAAAAATTACGCTTAATAAAAAATGCAAAATACATCACAGTGGATTTATGTCACATGGATTTAAACCATAACTAATGACATGGAAAATCACAGTTATTCAACTATAATAACCCTGGTGATAAATATCTGAACAAACCATCCTCTTATCAAAATTGTTAGTCACTCATTCATTGGTCTCCCAGCACCCTCAAACATTTCAGCATGATTAAATTTTGGCTTTCTTCTAGGAGTCTGCTTAGCTATTCAAATTGTTACAGGACTGTTCCTAACCATACTTTATACACCAGATATAATAACCGCATTATCCATTATACATCAGATATAATAATCACCTTCTCCTCCATAACACACATCTGCTGTGACATTAATTACTGCTGAATTATCTGATATAGACAGGCAAGCAGAACATCTATTTTTTTATCTGTTGAATCATGCACATAGATCAGATTTCATATTACAGATCTTACACTTTCCCAGAAACATGAAGCATTGGCATTATTCTACTATTTGCCATGACAGCAACAGCATTTATAGGCTATGTGCTCCCATGAGCCAAATATCATTCTGAGGTGCCACTGTTATTACCAATCTCCTATCAGCCATCCCATACATTGGCATAACCTAGAAAAATGAATCTAAGGGGGTGTTTCAGTGGATGAAGCAATCCTAACATGATTCTTCGCCTTCCACTTTATTGTCATTCATCATCACAGCTCTTATAATCATCCACCTCCTGTTTCTCCACGAAGCATGATCTAATAATTCATCAAGGATTTCATCAGACTCAGATAAAATCCCATTCCACCCTTCTTATGCAATCAAAGACATCCTTGGGCTAATTCTCCTCTTACTCCTACTTCTCACCCTAGTCTGATTCACACCAGCCCTATTAGGAGCTCCAGACAACTACACCCCAGCCAACCCATTAAGCACACCTCCCCACATTAAGACAGAATTGCACTTACTATTGGTCTATGCAATCCTACACTCTATTCCCAATAAACTTGGCAGAGTCCTAGCCTTAGTACTCTGTATTTTAGTTTTGGCTAAAATTCCAATACTCCATATATCTAAATAATGAAGCATGATTTTCTTTTTCTTTCTTCCTTTTTTTTTTTTCCAACCCCTAAGTCAATGCCCGTTCTTAGTCCAGGTAGCCAATTTACCGGTACTTACATTAATTAGAGGCCAATCTATTGATCACTCCTTCATTATTGTTGGACAAACAGCTTCTGTCCTCTATTTTTCCATTATTCTCATTCTAATACCACTATTAACCTAATAGAAAACAAAATACTCAAATTAGAATCCTTGTAGTATAAAAAATTATCTTGGTCTTGTAAACTAAAAATGGGGAACTAATCTCCCCAGGAAAAACCTCAAGGAAGAAGTCTAACATCCCATGAAATTATATTTGAAGTTGAAATTCTATTTAAACTATTTTCTGACTTAATAGTTGGGTACAATTCATTACTTTTAAGTATTATGTCAGTATTGAAAAAAGAATAAAATTAGTATTTCACAATCCTATGTACTTCATGCATTTATGCTTGTCCCTATCAATGTGTATTAGTACAATGCATGTATAATTTTACATGACATCTATGTTTAATCATGCATTGTTATTTCCTCCCATGCATATAAGCAAGCAAAAGAACTCATTAATGCTTTCAGACAGTAAACAAATCTCAACTGGCAAATCCAACTAGAACATAGAATATTGACACAGCAATATCAAAATATTACATCACTTACCATACATAGCACATTTTAGTCAAATCAGCCCTTGGCAAAATGCTTCTCACCTCCATTACCCTTAATTAATCACCAACCTTCAAGACACCAGCACCAGCTCGAGTTACGTGCCTTCGCTTGCTCCTGGCCCATACCAGTTGCGGCTGACTAGCCTGAAACTGTACCTGGCATCTGGTTCTTATTCCAGGGCCATTATTTTAAGATCATCCACTCATTTCCCTTAAATAAGGCATCACTATGGTTGTGGGATAATCTCCCTCAGGATCATGCATGGGTGAATTACATGCATTTGGTATCTTTTAATTTTTAAGAGGGGAAAGTGCTTAGACTCTCCCTCTCCCTCTTCCCTCCTTCTCCCCCCTCCCTCCCCCCTTCGTTGTCTCCCTTGTCTCTCTTTGTTTCCCTTTCCCCTACCTTTTTTCCTTTCCTCCCTCCACCTTCCTCTCTCCTTCTCCCCCCCTCTCTCTTTCTCTCTCTTTCTCTCTCTGCATGACCTGTTGTTGTAGGAACCTAGTTCTGGGTCAGCAAAGGTCACTGTCCCCACACAAAATGAAGAACTTATTTTAGCTCAGATGTTCTTAGTTTTTCAGCTCTATCATAAAATATGCCAGAAACCCCGCAATATCTCATCTTCTTTTCTACCTTAGCCTTGGATGCCTGTTATCATTGTCCAGGTTTCTGCCAAGGACCTATAATTCAGATGGGAGAAGAAAGGTTTGGGGAAATCTTTGCTTTGAGCAAATTTCAGGTACATGAATAAAGACTTAGATTTTGTTTTCTCCCTTAAGTGCAGATGAAAGAAGAAAGCCATTATTTGGAATCAGGGATATTAAGGAATTGGCAAGAAACTGCTTGAAAGAAATATATAAAAATAACGATCACTATTAATCATTCTTGTTCCCAACTATGGAATGTCACAAAGCAAATTTTAAAATCCTTCTTTTCAATCTAAAAAAAAAATCATTTTCTTACATTCACAATCTTGAATGTAAATAAAAGCAAGAGCAAAAGAAAGTCAAATTTGGGATGGATGTTTGCAAGATTTCTCCAAGGCTGACTTGTGTGGACATGGCAACAACAGTTTCAAAAGAAATTAGGGACCTATTTTTCTTCACTGAATCCTCACACAAATGGGTCCCCTGGAATAACCTTTAGACTGGCAGTGAAGATGTGTCTCAGTTGATTAAGTGGAGTTTTATGGGGAAAATGGGGCTGCCAAAAATATGATCTTCAGAAAGGTGAATTTATCTACAAACTGTTAGGTATCAGAGGTACAGTAAATAGATGCATGGCTAAAAATACTCTTCTGCTGGCCCCAGAAGTGCACGTTCCAAATGAGGCCTTGTCCTGTGCCTGAATCCACGTGGGCACAGGGAGGTGCACTGGCTCACATGGGAAGCTGTGAGTGACCACTGGAACAACTGAAGATAAGCCTCTAGTTTTTATTAAAAGAAGGGTGCCTGTCTTCATGTGAGAAATCCCTCTGTATTTTGCTTTTGTTCTTTGCCTTATCCAGTTGTCAGCCAGGAACAGTGGAACATTCTATTTCCATGCCCTTCTCTGGCTTCTCACAAGGGACTACTCGAAACAATCTCAGCCTCACACTACAACTTTCCTCAGACCAGAGGCAGCACTGAGGAACTCTGTTTAGAAGAATGATGCTGAAATAAACCCCACTCTCAGATGAGCAAGCTCCAGGTTCTCATTGTATCATCCCTCTGATTTATCATACACAACATGCATCATGATAAGAAGGTTGTGGACACTTATTCTGGGATGGATGTAACTTCTTCATGGCTATGTAATAAGGGATAAGGGAGAAAGAGACTTGGCCTGGATCACTGTGTCACTGTGTCATCCTCAGCTTGAACATTAGATTTGCTGATAAAATCAGCTCTGGGAGAAGCCTTCAGAAGAGAAGCTGGTGTCTTGGCTTCTCTTGTTCTGGTTGGTTTTCCACACTTTAGTGCATTTTGATGTCATCTTGACTCTAAGATGAAGCATCAGTCTTCATTTAAAGTCAACCACTTTTCAAAGCTCAGGTCAACTTTGAGTCTATGACTCAGGATCACATTTATGCTTTTACAGTTCTTTCCCCAAATGGTCTTCTCACATGTCAGAAACACACAACACAAACTCAGGGATTTCAGATTCCCACAAACAATCTCAACAGAACACACTGGTAGTGACTGTACAGTTGGAAAACACAGTCGTTGCTTAATGAGGGACCATCAAAAAGGGAAACAGGAAGGATGACATGCTGTTTCCTAAGAAAACTGTTTTTCTACATGCTTCTTCTAAGTCCCTTGGGTTATTTTTCTCCTTTGCCATTTTTTACTAAATTTCCCTTTTTATCTTGTATTTTCCTTCATATTTTTCTCTCAGGTCTTTTAAACTCCCTCTTGTTGCTAGATATTATTTATTTTTAAATATTGTAACAAATTATTTCAATATATGTTAGATCTGGGAAAGAGGAAGCCAGTGGTATTAAGAAGAGAGGCAAAAGACTTAAGGGATTTCTGGTTTTTACTTAACAATTTACAAGTGGAGATTAACAATAAGGTTAACAGTAACATATATTTTATGAGAAACTTTAAATGCTAGATACAGTAGAATCTTATTTTTGAAACTGTTAAAATTATTCACAGGTCATCTTGACTGTCTCCCAGGAGCAAAGGCTCTTTGATGTGGGTCATCAGTAATTAGCAAAATCAGCAAACCTCCCAATAAAATAAACCTTTTTTCCAAAGTTTTCATAATAGTTATGTGTTCTTCTTCCCTAAAGATTATCACAATCTGGTGGGTCGAGGTGAAATCTGCCACTATAATTGGCCTCATAGGATCTGTGTTGGAGTCCAGAGCATAGACAACTACTAGGCTTTTTCATGTCATCTAACTCTGGAAGCAGTCAAGAAATGCCAAGCATCTTCCGTGAAACTCCCTGAAAAGATTAGTGCCTGTCCCTCACAACTACTCTCCAGGAGCATAAAGGAAATACAGCAACAATTCTCAAGCTCCTGAAAAATAGAATCACTTGGTACACTTGCAGATACAACAGATATGCATCCTCTCAGAAAGTTACTTTTTTTTTTTGAGTTGGAGTCTCACTGTGTCGCCCCAGACTGGAGTGCAGTGTCGGCCACCACAACCTCGACCTGCTGGGCTCTGGCGATCCTTCTGCCTCAGCCTTCCGAGTACCGGAATTACAGGCATGCACTACCACCCCGGCTGATTTTTTGATTTATTGTAGAGATGAGTTCTCACTGCCCAGGCGGGTCTCGAACCCTCGGGCTCAGGCAATCCACTCACCTCAGCCTGCCTAAGGCGCAGGATTACAGGCTGAGCCACTGAGCCCGGCAGAAAGTTACTTTTATCTTGTTCTTATGAGGCTCATGTTAGTTAGTGGGGAGAAAATATCAAACACACCAAAAGGTGTGAGCCAATGCAATGGAGAACTTCTTACTAAATTGAAGCAGAAAA
The DNA here is from genome assembly GCA_027257055.1 of Cephalopachus bancanus. Classification (NCBI taxonomy): domain Eukaryota; kingdom Metazoa; phylum Chordata; class Mammalia; order Primates; family Tarsiidae; genus Cephalopachus; species Cephalopachus bancanus. Next base: position 3,518 of record JAPVLO010001531.1, on the reverse strand, counting down.
GGGAAATTGCCTCAAAAATGGTTTGCACTTCAAAAAAAACACTCATTGAAGCTTTGCTCATTCTTTGTCTGACTTTGTTTTAGTACATTTTGCCACTATTAAACTTAGTGTGATGTTAAGAGATAAAGTTAAGCAATTCACCCTCTATTTCACTGCCCTCCTGGGGAAGATCAATTTGACCTCAGAGTCAAAAACTCTTCAACCTGTGGATGATAATACCTAAATATACAATATTCATCCACAAATACCACACACCAAGAACAAAAGACATGCCTTATCCCAAGGTTTATTATATATTAAGAGAGATGCGTCCTCTTAATATATAATAACAGAGAGAGCTGAACAGGTATTTATATATAATTTTATTTTCCTGTAGCAATAAAAGACTGAACCCCAGAATCCACCTTATAGGTCATTAACAATATTCCTCTGGCTATAAACAACCTGGGTCCCTTGCCTCTCTGCAGTTGCTCATTTAGGGTAAGCCAACAAATATAGACAGGATGTGTTGGCCTAAGTAGCACCTCTTCCCTTACTAAAGTGTTCTGTTTCAGTTGTATTCATGCCAATGAAAGACTTCACAAGAGGCATGGATATTTGCCACTTTGATCAACAATTTGACTTTTTATTTTCCTCTCTCTTGCAGCTTCAAATTTATTTGAGGCTATTTACTAAAGAGACTCTGTCTAGTGGACTAACTAGTCCACTAACTATTACCCTTACTAGTCTACTAGTAAACTAACTACTCCACTAACTAGTCATCCAGTCCATCAACTAGTCCACTAACTGGCCCTCTAAATAGTCGACTAGTCCACTAAGTCGTCCTCTAACCAGTCGACTAGTGCACTAACTAGTCCTCTAACTAGTCGACTAGTCCACTAACTAGTTCTCTAACTAGTCAACTAGTCTACTAACTAGTCCTCTAACTAGTCGACTAGCACACTAACTAGTCCACTATCTAGTCGACAAGTCCACTAACTAGTCCTCTAACTAGTCAAATAGTCCACTAACTAGTCCTCTAACTAGTCGACTAGTCCACTATGTAATCCACTAACTAGACTCTGTCTCTTTAGTAAATAACCACGTCTCAACAGAACTCTGTGACCATAATAATGGAAGAGTGCGTCTTGGTCTACCACCTAAGATCCCCTCCCAGTTTGGGAGTTTCTTTGTCCTCTCTGCAAAACTAATTAAAAATGATTACCTCGTTTAGAGGATTCTTGAATGATCATGTATCCCTGGAGAAATTTTTTGGATATGTGTGAACACATGGTTCTCCACTTCTTGGGAATGAAATCCACCATGTCTACTGCATTGGGCAGAGCACTGTACACAAGTGCTTGAAGCCTAAGGATTGCTCAGTAGTAGACATCCCTCCCATTATGGTGTCAACGTTCTGAGACTGATGTCATCAATGACAATTTGACATGCTTGTTCCCCTAACTTTACTTAACTCTTTTAATGTAAAAATTAGCCTTTTAGTCAATCTACAGATTCAATGAAATAACCATTAAGTTGACATCTTTCTTCTCATACCCGGAAATTAAAATAAAAATTTCATATGAAACCATAACAATCATGAATAGCCAAAAGAATCTCATCAAAAGAAACAAAGCAGGAGCTATCGAAGTTCCAGACTTCAAACTTTACTATATCTTTGCAGTCATCAACACGGCCTGGTATGGGTTCAAGAATAGGTCCATAGTCCAATGGATCAGGACAGAGAATGAAATCCTCAAATTCTCAACAAACTCATCTTTGAAAAAACCTCCAGGACACACTGGGTCATGGAGAACATATTCAGTAAATGGTGCTGGGAAAGGCTGATAACATGCATAAGATTGAAAAAAGACCACCATGCACATTAACTCTAAATGAGTCAAAGACCTAAATGTAAAACACCAAGTTATAATAATCTCAGAAAACGCAGGAGACTCCATTAGGAAAACTGGAACCGGAAACAAATTCCTCTAGACCCCTAAATACCCATGGTTTAAATTATAAGTTCGACAGGTGGGATCTCATCAAATTAATACATTTCTGCAAAACAAAAGTAACCATCGGAAGAGTATGGATACAGCCAAAAGAATGGAAAAAACAATTATCCATGAATATATCTATAAAAAGGCATAACATATAGGATCTACAAGAAACTCAAACACTTAGAAAAATCAGGCAAACATTCCCTTTGAAAAATGTCCAAAATATTGATTGGACACTTTTCATAAGAAGAGATACAGGCAGCCAGCAGACACATGAAAATTGCACAGCCTAACTGATTATCAAAGAAATACAAATGAAACCACTTTGAAATACCACAGCCCCCCTGTAAGACTGGCCTCATTGATAAAACAAAGAAATAGCAGATGCAGGTCAGGATTTGGGAAGAAACAAACGCTTCTTCACTGCATGTGGACTGAAATGTAAAGCAGCATCTTTGGAAAACAGTGTGGTGGCTTTTATAGGGACAGGATTTTGACCTACCATGTGATTCAGTAATTCCCCTGTCGAGAATATACCTGGAGGAACTCAAATCATTTCACCAAAATGATACCTGCACCAGTATGTCTTTTGCAGCTCTAATCACAATTTCAATAAAAGATGGTAACAACCTTGTTGCCCATTAAAGCTGGAATGGAAAAAAAATAAATGTGGTATATACACAGTGGAATATTATGGAGCCATAAAAAAAGACAGATTTTGCCGAATGTTTGTTGGTTATGATGTAGGTCATTTTCAGTGATTTATCACAGAAACAAAAAACAGAGTTCGATTATGTTCTCACTCATGAGCTGATCTTGAGCCACTCCTCACTTGTCCTCCTGTCTGCATCTCCTGCCTCTGATCCTCACTATGGGAGGCAGAGGTTGTTTTGCTTATATCATCAAGACTTCCTACTTCTTGGATCTGAGCCTCACAAGTTAACATAGACTCATCATCCTACTCCCTCTCACTAGTGCCAAACGGCATTCCAGTCTCCTCCTATCCTTTCACTAGACACATTTTCCTAGTTCTTTCATCCCCATCCACCTTGTTCACAGACTTCTTCCTGTGTGGCTGTCATAGACTCTGCCTGTACTTCCTTCCCAGCACTAATTTTCCTAATCCACGATATTTTACCTCCAGGGAGCCAAATTTCAGTTACCAGTGACAGGCTGGCCAGATAGATGAGAAGTGTTTTTGTTGTTTTTGTTGACTGATTGACTCGTCAGAGAGATGAGAGAAGTTTTTGTTGATTGGTTGCCCAGATTGTGGGTTTTGAGGCTCTTACATCTATCCATCTATCCATCAGTCAAAAAATGTAATTAGGATCTATGTAGAATTGTCTCCCTATGACACTGTCTATTTGGAAATCCAAAGGAAGTGTACATGAAATAATTAGAGAACAACTAAATGCTGAAGCTCATGTTACAATTGTGAGTCCTGAAAGTTCAGACAAGGAAGAGATCACCACACACTGGAACATTTGGGTGTGGGATCCCAAACAGAGAGCAGCTGAAGGTGAGGAAACTCAAATA